>JACXGJ010007736.1:0-29448 GCA_016801105.1 Esox niger
AGCAGCAGGTGTAGCAGCAGCAGTAGTAGTAGCAGCAGGTGTAGCAGCAGTAGTAGTAGCAGCAGGTGTAGCAGCAGCAGCAGCAGCAGTAGTAGTAGTAGTAGTAGCAGCAGGTGTAGTAGCAGCAGGTGTAGCAGCAGCAGTAGTAGTAGCAGCAGGTGTAGCAGCAGCAGCAGTAGTAGTAGAAGCAGGTGTAGCAGCAGCACAGTGAGGGAAAAAGTATTTGATCCCCTGCTGATTTTGTACGTTTGTGGTTATTGTATCTCACAGTTAAAAAAAACTACCATTAAAATAATAGAGTAATCTTTTCTCTTTCAATGGGAAAATGTACAAAATCAGCAGGGGATCAAGTACTGTTTTCCCTCACTGTAGCTGTAGCAATTGTAGAAGTAGTATTCTACTGCATAATTGATTGTCTCTGTCAGGGAGCCATTGAATGGCAGCAAGCGTTTTACCTGGCTGGAGACAACAATGACATGGCAGTTAGTCGCACAGTCAACAACATCTGTCACATCCAGAAGAAGAGGGGAGACAAGGGCAGGTGAGAAACGAATCAAACCTTGTGTCAAAAAGTTGGTCTTGTAAAAATAAGAAACATTTTGGAGGAGACTAGACCGTGATGAGAGCACTTTGACAGTGGGTTGTGTTTTCTTGTTATGCTCCCTCATACTCACAGTACACCTGGGCTGCCTATAGACACGGTGCAGTGGGACGTGAGTCATCTACCAATGAGGACCAGTTCAGTGGACATTATCATCACTGACATGCCCTTTGGAAAGAGGTAGGTTCCACAACACTTTTCAGATTGTAATAAGTAACACTTAATACTAACCACATAAGTGTCACATAATTCCTTATGGTGGCTTATACCCCTGGTAATCTACAAACAATACCTTGTATACCGTATTCTGTTGGCAAAGGGATAAGTCCCCTCTCAAACAAGTCAGTGCAGACAGGAATTCCTCTGTCTTTTTCTGGTTGCTAAAATTCTACACATTTCTGACAATTTCTGTTCAGGTGAGAAAACTGAAACCAAAAGAACTGAAATGTGCTGGGCATGATTGTGCTTTTGTCTTTTGAAATGTCCCTAAATATTGTTTATTACATCTTATGTAAGCTTGTAGACATGAAGTGACTAGAAAACGAGGATAGTTTGTTTGAATGCAATGTAACTTTTTCTCAGCTAAAAAGAACAGACAGCTGTCTGCATGTATTGACAATGTTGCTCTTCCTGCTGTCTGCATGTATTGACCTTGTTGCTCTTCCTGCTGTATGCATGTATTGACACTGATGCTCTTCCTGCTGTCTGCATGTATTGACACTGTTGCTCTTCCTGCTGTCTGCATGATTTGACACTGATGCTCTTCCTGCTGTTGTGGAGTGATCGTTAGCTCAGCCTCGTGTGCTATTTCTCAACCCTGGTGCAGATGTCTTCCTCGTAGTTTGTTTTTCTCCATGAGAGATTCGAGTTCAGATGCAATGTGGCCACAAACCCCCCTGTATGTCTTCCCTCTGCAAGAATCAAGTATTGGCATTCTTAATGTCAATCAAGGCATCTGGCCCTATTCCTGGATGCACTCAGGCTTTGGCCACCGGAATCGGGTTAGGGTTGGGGCCCTGGCAGTTTATCCCTCCTGCACCAGTGTGACAGAGCTTTTCCACTCACATCCAGGTCCTGTATGTCTCTAGGCCAACGGTGGCTGCATGCCCTGTCTGTAAGGGACAGGAGCTGCCTGCTGTGCTGTCTGCCCACTCCACCAGGGGAGCAGTGGTGTCCTAAGCACTTTTTAAAGAGTCGTCAGTGGCTTGCTTTCAGTTCAAATGTATCATCTCTGATTATAGCCCTGCCTCCTGGCTGCAACAGGAGATCAAGACCTGTGTCCTCATAAAGCACGCCACACTTATCACACTGATTGCTCAACCAGGAAATGTTTGCTGGTACGTCCACGCTAGAGGAGATTTATTCTTCTGCCAACTACTACAGTTGAGCTTGCTGACAACTTATGTACCACAAGAAGTTGCTAGAGAGTGAGTGGACACGCAGCCCTCTCCATCATCCTACCAATACAGCCCAGGTATGCCAAGACCAGGATTTGAGGCTGTGAGGCAGTGATTAACACCACTGCTCCACTGGGGAGCCAGATAGTCTTCTTAATGAAGTGATTTCGGAATCGGTTAAAAATCAACACCCGTGATACTACTGTACATGATACTGCCAGAAGTAGTAACAGGATAAATTGTTTGCACGTCACGTTCATTTAATCATTCTCTCAAGGATAAAAGCTTTTTCAGTTTGTTGTACACAGTTTAACTTGTTGATATGCATCTACTCAAAAACGGATGTGGTGTACATGTGACTGTGGCTGATATGGTTAATTTATATTATGGAATATATTCACATGTGACTGCTGTGTAATTTGTGGTTTTATAGAATGGGTTCCAGGAAGAACAATTGGGACCTGTACCCATCCTGTCTGAGAGAAATGGCCCGTGTGACCAGACCGGGCTCTGGAAAGGCTGTTATCCTAACCCAGGATAAGAAATGCTTTCAAAAGGTAACATATCAATTTGACTGTAAGAACTTAATAATATGCAGTGGGATGGAAATGCCTGTCCTAACCTGTCAGTACATGAAGTTACCAAGGAAATTCCCGGCTTTACAAACAGTGAGTATGGTATCGTGGGCGCTTTCTCTGAACAATATTGCAGTGTATCAGCATTAATCATTTGTTTCCATTGGTGACAGGGTGTTTTTGTTCTCCTCAGGCCATATCAAGGATGGGAGGACTCTGGCGGAAGCACCACACTGTCTGGGTCAATGTAGGGGGTCTACACGCTGGGGTGTTTCTCCTCAAACGCACACTGGGGATCTTTGGCCAAATCCCTGAAGATTCACGAGAAGGAAAAGAATTAAAATCACATGAAGAAAAACCCGGGGAGGAAAGGAAGCAAGAATAAGTGACAAAATGGGCTGGTCAACTGAAAGAAATCTCAGAAGGTTAAGATTTCGCCCTGATGCCATTGTTTCTTTTCTTTTTTTTTGTTAACTGTTAGAAGTGAATTTGTTATTGGATAATTTTCCTATGGTGTACTGTATTGTTATTTGGTTGTGTTAAGTGAAAGCCATGTTGGCAGCCTACATATTAAATCCTGTCGCCTTTTGATGTTAAAAAAGCCTTATAAAATGCTTTGTAAATAGTTGCATTTCTACGCCTGAGTGAGAGCAAGACTATTGCTTATAAGTCCATTGTGCTGTCAAGGAAATGTGTTAAGTTAATGTGCTGTGATGAAATGCCCATAGAAGCATAATAGAAGGGGCAGTTAAAAATGAGGGACATTCCAAAATTGGGGAATATTGTCTGCATTTTCTATTTGTCACACGTTGAGCACTAGACACTTAAAATATTCACTGTTGTACCGATTATATGTAAGACTAGCTGAAAATAGACAACAATTCCTTCAATATTATACATGATTCAAGATGTTGCTGGAAAGTTATGATATTTGTGGAGGTAAAGTGTCATGCCAACGACCACTCGTACGATTGATAGAGGACCGAATGCATACAAGACATGATATGCTTTCCATCTGAACCTGCAGCTTCCGCTGCATACAGGTAATAGCATTAAACCAAACACTATATACTTGTTTAAGTGTCAAGGAAATCAATGAAACTGGCGCCGGTCCACAGACATGGATTTTCATGAAAACAGTCACGAATATTTGAGGTCATGATCAGTGATGAGCCACATTAATTCACAAGCTGGGAATTAGACTAAATCCTGTTCTGCAACAGCTGCAGACTAATTAATAGACAGGTGAGACACTTGTCACTGTTTATGCAGCTGGTTGAAGCATGACAATGTGTAAGCCCATCTGTAAGTCGTAAAAAAACATTACCTCAACATTAGATCATCTAGGCATGTTTGGAACACCAGGTTTCATAACAGCAATATAACCAAAACCCAGTCTCAGTGTGGTCATATGAATGTTGTAGTTACTAATGTTTTTTAGACTTTTTCAACATGCATCCTGTGTAATTTAGTCATACTTGATCCCTAGAATTTTACTGGTGTCCATCTGTGACAAATTGAAGTGGACACGATTTAGAAAGGTGTACACTTGAAAATTAGAATATTGAGGTAGAATGTCCTTCTAATGATCTGTTGATAGTTACCACAATTTCCAGAAACTGTAATTAACGTACACTTTCTGGAGTCCAGGGGTATGTGTAACATTTTGGACTTTTCTGTCTGTATCTTGAAGCTCTTTTTAGCCAGTGCTTTCAAAATGCTAGATTAATTACGTGTCTGCTATTTGGTGGCATAGCTGGTATATCTGTAACACAAACAATAAAGGCATGGTTTGGTCACAAACACAAGGAGTGAAATGTTACAATTCACCCTATAGTCTGGGTTAGTTGTAACATTACCTGGGGTCAAATGAAACATTATTAAATAAGGATTATGACAAATTTGAGCTTTATATTCAAAACGTATAATACTTTGGAACATAATTGAAACTGAGCATGTGCAGAGTGAATCAGGTGATTTGTAACTTGTTCCTAAATGGATATCCTGGAAGTGTTACAACTGACCTAACACGGTAAGTTACAAAACACAGTAAGATGTGCTGGAGACAAAATTGAATAACGCAACTATTTCTGTGTTTGCCATGAGTTGCAGTTGACTAGTAACTGACTACAGACCTGCTGTTCTCAACTTATAGGTGATTAGAAAGCTCTCATGGTAGAAATAACAAAACCATTTTAAATGGTATAGAAACTTGCATTTTCTCAAAAATGTTCAATTATTAAAAGGAGTATGATAATGTTGGACATGGCATTTTGAGAAAATAGAAACTGTTACGTTATTCATTTGTATCTTCAGCACAATTTCTTACTCTGTTAAGACAATTGTTTATTTCCAGCCAGAAGAAACAAATTGGTAAAATACAAATCCACTATAACTCAGAATTTGGCGTGGGTATGAATACTTTTGGGCTTAACTGTATACCACTCCGGAAAAAATTAAAGGGCCACTGCACCTTTTATGGAAAGGAATGAAAAAGGTGGAGTGGTCTCAATTTTTGACAGAGCTGTGGCAGTCTGGAAAGGGTTGCCTTTTCTATTACTAAGGCTCTGGGACTCCAGCAAACCACAGTGAGAGGTATGATCTCCAAATGGAGAAAACTTGGAACAGTGGTGAATCTACCCAGAGTTGCTTAACCTACCAACAGCACAGCGACAACTCATCCAGAAAACCCCCAGGGCAACGTCTAAGGAACAGCAGGCCTCTATCAGCTAAGGTCAGCGTTTACTCAGGTCTTATATTACATTTGGTGTAAAGATCTGACACCCTTCAGTGTCACAGATATTTAATTATAGAGGATATCAGGAAGGAGGCAGATACTTTTTCACAGCACTACATGCTATATAGATGTTTTTGTGCAATCGATCTTTACAATAACCTGTAATGACAAAGCAAAACCGGGTTACTAGAAATGGGTGCCAATTTATTGAAATTAAAGCAACAATGATGTATTAATAACCTATATTTAATATTTTGTAAAAGTGCTGTTGGCAGCGATCATAGCAACCAGTCTTCTGGATTAGAACAGTTTTTCATATTCTTCCTGTCAAACTCTGATTGGGTATAGAGCGTTGGTGATGTGCAACCTTCAGTCCTATCTAAATTTTTTTAAAAGTGATTCATGTCCCGGCGTTTGGCTGGGCCACTAACAGACAGTTACAGACGTGTCCACTCCAGTGTTGTATGGGCTGCGTGCTTTGAGTAGCTGTCATGTCTGAGGTCCTGTGTGACCTCGAGCAGGCTTTCTTTAGGGACTTGTGTTTTTCCATTAATCCTTCCCTCTGTCTTGACCAGTCTACCAGTCACTGCTGCTTAGAAGCATGTCACAAGCATTATGCTACCACCACTATGCTATACTATATGATATTAGCCAGGTGATGAACTGTACCAGGTTATTGCCGGCGCTTGGCATTCACCCATAATCGTTTGACTTTGGTCTCATCACAACAGAGAATCTATTTTCTCAGGGTCCTTCAAAGTAGCATGTCATATGCCTTCTGTCTTGCCATTATCCCATAAAGGCCTAATGGAGTGCTACCTTACTGACCAAGAACTCCACTGTGCTCCTGGGAACTTTCAATGCTTTAGAAACTTTTTTTAATATCCATCCCCAGATATGCCTCAACACAAATCTATCTCATAGGTCCACAAAGAAGTCATTGGAATTTGTGGATAGATTTTTGCTCTGGCATAATGTAGGCAATTGTGTACCTTTCTAAATTAATGTCCACTTCAATTTGTCAGAGATGGACACCAATGAAGTTCTAGAGATCAAGTATGATTAAATAACACAGGATGCATCAGAGCTCAGTTTGGATTGTCATAACAATGGGTCAATACTTACATTAAGTTAGCGGTAATTTCTAGAAACGTCGTTAATGGCGATTTTGTGTAGATTGATGGCAACAATATATTTAATCAATTATGAAATAATAATGTTGCCCTAAAAATTGCCAAGAAATGTAAGGGTTCTGAATAATAGCCATGTATATAAAAACGGAGAACATCTTACGCAAAAAGGTAGTAAGATACCTTGTCAATCTCCTTTATAAACAATAGGCGTGACGTCGGGGAACATTCGTCATCGGATGACATAAAAATGCACTATGTCATGTGGAGTCACTAATCACACGTATTCATTGCGCACTAACGTGCAGCTACGTCTGTCTGGTCGCTGCGCTATGATTTGGCCAATACTCTTGCTTGTCGCAGGGATCCTTCTCTTATTTGTACTGGTTTCTAAACGCTCCAGGTTGGTACCCGTTTCTGAAATGTTTTTTTCAGGCGACTTTATATTTTCCACTCTTATATGGCATTGTTTCCTGTCGTTATCATGTTGTAGCATTTTCAAAGCGCTTTTCAAACATGTTTAACCTGTGCAGGTATTTGCCTATGTACTTTAAATAACAATTGTATTGCCTAACCATTATAAACGAATCCAGCATGAGCTTGTATTAACTATAAAGCAATTCTAATTCATGATGATATTATCAACCTGAGGATGGGATAAACCAGCAGCAGTATTATTATTAATCAGGACCAATGGATTTCACTTGTGTTTTTATATTGTAACATTTCCCTTGGCTTTACTCTCCAGCAAACCAATCAACCAGTTTGAACACATGAAAGGATGCTATGGCATGCATTAATCTGTTACTTTAGTGTGGCTTTCAATAACCAGTTAGCTCTGCCTCCCATTCAGATGGGTTTGGAATGTGGTTGAAAAGCCAGACCAATATCTTTACATCTTTAGATAAGGTATTTTTTCTGTCCAGTCCTATATGTAAACTTGCAGATTCAAATATATTGTATTCAATCAAACCTGCATCCCAATATTGAGACAGTAGCTCTTTTTCAGTGGGCGAAAAGCAGGAAACCACCCTCAATGATATGATTTCACATTTAGGAGTTTGATATTTGTGGGCATTGGGTGAACCTTGAAGTAAAGATATTACGTATCAGATTCTTTTGGTGGATTTGACACAATCCCAACCCTTGTTTCAAGTGTTTTTGAAGGCATGTTCATTTTTATTCTTGTGAAACTAATCAGCTATTGCTATTGTAAATGGTTTCGAGTTTTCTAAATAGTTCAGACTTTTAGACTTCTTGGCAAAGTTGTATCGGTTATTCATACAACTGACAAAATCCAGCAGATAAAGCAACTACATCACTAGATACAAACTGTTGTCAGCAACTAAACCTTAGTTAAAGTGCATTAAGGGGAGTCCATTAAGGATGTTTATCTAAACACACCCACATATCAGTGGAATCGTTTCTTATTTATATTGGCATATTTATTTAGTTGTTTGAGTTTAAAAAGTAAATGTTTTGGGGGCCATAGGAAGAATAGCTGTCAGAAGGTATTGCTGATCTTTATAAACTTCTAAAAGTCTACTTTAGTAAAAGAAAATGTAGGTGCAAATGAGCTATTCCAAATGACATGATTGTTCTTCATTTCTATCTAGGTCAGAGAAAGAGCCACCACTCGACCATGGAGTTGTTCCTTGGTTAGGGCACGCTCTGGAGTTTGGAAGGGATGCGGCCAAGTTTTTAACCCGTATGAAAGACAAGCATGGTGATATCTTCACGGTAAGTGTAGGGAAAATCAGGATGAGTTCGATTGCTGCCGTGGGTCAACTTTTCTGATTGTGTGTGTGTGTGTGTGTGTCTGTGTGTGTGTGTGTGTCTGTGTGTGTGTCTGTGTGTGTCTGTGTCTGTGTGTGTATGTTTAGGTACGTGTGGCTGGGCGATACGTGACTGTGCTGCTGGACCCATGTTCTTACGATGCTGTCATAGAGGACCCTTCGTCTCTGGACTTCACACGCTACGCACAGACTCTCATGGACAGGATCTTCCGCCTTCGGCTCCCACATCACAACCCCGCTATAGAGAAGTCCATGATGATACAGTATGTCCCTGTCTTACACTATTGTTTGTGCGCTAGCCCAAAAGCAACTGCTCATATCTAATGATACCGTCAGACAATTACAAATAAACACTCTTTAAAAGGACATTTAAGGACTGAGTTGTCCAGCCAACAAGCATAATTGAATGATGAAGAATGTTGCCTGTGAGAATTTGCACAGGCAAGTCTGCTTGGTTGTACCACATCCTCTGCCATAGAAATAAACTGAGTATGGCTTGGCATTTGTGGTTGAGCTTTAGAATGCAGGAAACTGATTCTCTCTATATCAGACTGTTGAAAACTGAAGATCTATTTGATCAGAGCTACAATACATTGGTTTCGTTCTGGTGAAGAGATTTGTATGGCGATAAAATGGGTACCCACAAATGAGTCAGAAACATTATTTAGAATAAAATCCCAAATAATCTAGATTAATCAAAAATCGGATTTCCTTCATGGGTCAGATGAGGTAAATGTCAATTTAATTAAATAGTTTAATAGGAACATTGTAAGTGTGCCACAAAATTGGAACCTCAGTTTTTTATCAACCTGTGTTTTTTGCTGTCACAGTGTTTTTGACTTTACATTTCATTCATCTCTCTTCACTCTGTTTTAACTGTTGACTAGCTTTACTGTGTTTTGGAGACCGGTATGGTATTTGTGCTGGTGATGCTGGTATGCTGCTAACTGGTAGACCATATCACCAGCCGACGCTTTCTTCTGGCTTTATAGATCAATTGACCATAAACATGTTGTACCTTGATTCAGGTATACTAACAGACATTGCACAATGACGGTTAGCCTCCAGTTTAGCTGATATCCACAGGTAGCACTTAAACTGAGCATAGCCCTTGTCTCAGCAATAGGGCAGGGTACTAATATTATGACCATAGGGCAGGGTACTAATCATATGACCATAGGGCAGGGTACTAATCCTATGACCATAGGGCATGGTACTAATCATATGACCATAGGGCAGGGTACTAATCATATGACCATAGGGCAGGGTACTAATCCTATGACCATAGGGCAGGGTACTAATCCTATGACCATAGGGCAGGGTACTAATCCTATGACCATAGGGCAGGGTACTAATCCTATGACCATAGAGCAGGGTACTAATCCTATGACCATAGGGCAGGGTAATAATCATATGACCATAGGGCAGGGTACTAATCTCCGGGTTCAGTAGAATGGGTCATCTTGCTGTTCTTGTGAAAGTACATCCCCTGGACAGGAAACTCATCTACAAACAAGTGACTTACCTCTCATGCCTGAGATAAACAGTTTATGCACCAGTCAATTTCATGAGCCATATGTTTATAAATCAAAATTTGTAGCCAATGTCCCTGTGTTTGCAGAGATTTAAGCTAAACGCTGCCATTTGTCAGGTCAGTGTGTGGGGAATTCTAACACTTTAGCTATACAGATTGAAGAGAGCCCTAGGACACCATTAAATAGAAGTTAATTGAAGGTTTGGCCCTGATGTCATCACAGATGACGAAAATGTGGTTGTCTTGAACTTTAACCTTATTGTTCTTAGGCACTTTAATGGCAAAAGCCTGTCCTCTCTGAGCAACACCATGCACCGCCACCTCCAGTCTCTGCTATTCCAACAGACCCAGAGGGCTTGTCACAACCAGACTGACTGGAACACAGACAGGCTCTTCAGCTTCTGTTACAGTCTTCTCTTCAGGTACATATGGGAGAGTTATTATATTTCCTTCCTTGCTCTCACTTCCTTCCTCCCTCCCTATATGCCTTCCACTGACTCATTCACGTTTTTGTCCTCAGCACCTAAGTCAAACACTTGGGATAAACAGTTTATATGTCTGTTCAAATAGACCCTTGTTTATAAATACTCCAGAGTGATTGTTGCGTTGCACAGAGAGGCCTCTACAAATGTCATGCACATAGATCTGCGTGTGTGTGTTTTTGGCTAGAATCTGTTTTTTGGAGCAGCCCAGAAAATGGTAGCATTCCATACAGGCAGTCACACCTTCTGTACTGTTTATCCATTAGGAGGCTGGAAGGGCCAGAGTAGCCTACCAAAGAAGAGGTCTCAGGCAATATTCGCTGATCCTGTTTGATTTAAGCTAACAATCCTTTGTTCATGAAATAGCTAGCTACTATATCTGACATGTATAAAATGTCTATATTAAATTATCACATTTATTTTAAAAAATATGCTAGTTCCAACTGCTCAACAAAATATTATTTTGGAAGGAATTGTGTTATTTAAATTTGGTTATCGATGGCTGCGTTGATGCGTAGACTAATATAGACACTTCAGCTTGAAACCAAGTGACAGCAATGCCCCGTCGACTTAGCAAGTAATTTTATTTCAAATGATTTCCAGGCTGCACAAACATTTGCCGATCAACATTTAGTTTTTGCAGATAAGCTTTGGTGAAATCAAATGACATTGCAATTCTGTAGGTTTATCTTCCTTTAGTGGCATCTTATCAAAGGAGACCGCAGTGCCACAAATGCTTATGAGCTTTTCACACTACATCTACCCTGGGTTAGCATTACTGTAGTGTTGCTAAAGACGTTTGCTCAAGTAATTTAAATACTTGCCATCTTTATGAGCTGGAGGTTTGGTCATTATTTACTGAATAGGTCAGCGAGCAGAGTAGACACTCGTGCGATGAAGAGGAAAGGAATATTCTTACTACTATTAGGTTGTTTACTAAATACTGGTGCCACAGACTGAACAGCTTAAGCAGGAGGGTGGTGAGATACCCGTTGACCTTTGGTGGAATGACGTCCACATGAGCTGGGTATTCCTCCAGTGATTTGTCTCAGATCTAAACAATCACTTATTTCAACATCATCAATCTGTTTAATGACTAGTGTTTTCCATACTGCTAACTAAACTAGCAACCTCTTTTTCTAAAGTCACGTACTCACACTTCCGACGTTCTTCCTCAGGGCAGGATACCTCACACTATTCGGAGGGGAGCAGAACAACAACAGAACAGATCCCAGTGATGTCTATGAAGAGTACCGGAAGTTTGACAACCTCCTGACCAAAATGGCCAGGTCCACACTGAAACTAGGTGACTACATAACACATGAACTTAACATTATGAGCCAAATCCTTTTAATTATGTGCAAAGGTATAGTTGCATGTTTGACTTTTAAACCTGGGTGTAAGTAGTTCCGTTAGATGAGGATCTATATCATCAGGGTTAACTAGAGTTGCACGGCCTATAAACACCCTCCCCTGTGAAGCAGTTTCACATGGGTCATTGTATGTACTGTGGTGTCTGGCTTGTTTTGTCGTAGCCATAGTGTGATAACATTGAATGAGCGGGTCATATGTTTGAACCCCACTTCAGACTCAAAGTTACTCACTCGTTTCCTCCTTTTACACCCATTTTATACACAGGCTTTAATCTCACATCTCTTATCGATGCATTAGGTCATATAGAGGATATCTTAGTGGTTCTTCAGTGGTTCTCTGGGACCCTCAGACATTTCACTATTTGTGATATGAGCCTAAACTAGCTCACTAACCCTAACCCTAACCCAGCTCACTAACCCTAACCCTAAACTAGCTCACTAACCCTAACCCTAAACTAGCTCACTAACCCTAACCCTAACCCAGCTCACTAACCCTAACCCTAACCCTAAACTAGCTCACTAACCCGAACCCTAACCCGAACCCTAACTGATTTACCAAATCAAGTGCTTGTTAATAAGTGGACAAGATGAATCAGGTGTGTTAGCTCTGAAATAGGTCTCATAAATGGAAGGGCTTGGGGTCCCCTAAAAGGGGTTTGACAATGACTGCTACATATGATCTCAGCCGTTTATTGTCATCTGTGCTTTCCACCCCCTATCTCTTACTCTTAATGCACTGTAAGTTAAGTACGTACTACATTGGATTCATTTATCCTCCTACTTATTTCCTGTTTCAGATAGCATTACCACAATTTTCCGTGCAATCTTCTGAATCTGTCTTGTCTTGCCTACCTACGAGTGTGTTTGTACACTGTTGATCCCGATGAACAAAAGATCTGTATACATTTTCTCACAAAGGTGTGTGTGTGTGTGTGTGTGTGTCTGTGTGTGTGTGTCTGTGTGTGTGTGTCTGTGTGTGTGTGTGTGTTTCAGAGGAAAAGCGGACTGCCCAGAATGTGCGGGGACGTCTGTGGGAGCTGTTGGCCCCAGCAGGGTTGGGTGAAGACTCAGGATCCAGCCCCTGGCTGAGAGGTTACAGGAATCTCCTGCAGGAGGAGGGAGTTGACGAGGAGACGCAGAGAAGAGCTCTTCTGCTGCAGCTCTGGGCCACACAGGTAAGGGTGAAGATGCGTCTACAGGCTGTAAACTGACACTCCACACGTCAGAGGCTCTGAATGGAACGCCCGAGGGTGTGTTGGCATAAAAATGCCATTTTCGTACATTTAATTCTTCCGGCATAAATAAACTGTGTTTTACAGAAGAATGTTCATTTGGTTATATATACGTATTTGGTTCTATTTGATGTCTCAAATGTAGCATGCTCTGGTTAGTAAATAGGTGAGTTTGCTAAGTTCCCTTCTTCTTGTACAATGAAACACTGACACAAAACTGTGCATGTTCATAAGTAGCATGTATAGTTGTGTTGTAAGTCTTTAGCGTAGCATGTTCAAGCAAAGTGAGTTATTTGACATTAACTTGATTGCCATCATGAATCACAAATGAACATAACAACGGCATATTAATGGAATTGAACCTGGGAATTCTAGGTAGATCAAGGTTGTCTTACCTCATCAAAATCAGAAATGATCAATAATGTCATTTCATTTCATGAAGCCTCTAAACAAAACTTTCATCTTCTCCGTTTCTAATGCAATGTGAACAGGATGTTAATTAAATTAATGTTTTCCTGTGAATCCCAAACCAACCAATAGGCCCCAGGCATTTGATTGGTGTACTTCCTGTTGTTATTGGTTGTAAACAAAGCTCTAAAGGGGCAGCTACGTGTTGATTTGAGATTAATCATTAGTTTCACTGGAAATGGTGGAGGGTGATTTGGGATCCAACATCTCAACAGGGAAAACTTTCCAGCAAGACAACCGCAGCATCCCCGTTGACAGCTGGTGCTTTGCATATTGAGGATGTGTTTCAAAGCATTTCACTGCTTTCCGCTCACTGCCCGACACTGCTTGTTGCCACTTACCTATTATTGAAAATAAATAGGAACGACACATTCACAGCTGTTGGCCGCATTAAGTACAAAGCAAGAGCTAGGTATTTTTCACGGTGAATGGTTGGTGGAATCCCTGTTGTTCCACTGCACCCATAGAAAAAATCCTTCTTATTCAATAGCTTTTTTTGGACCAACATTGACGTCTAATAATGAAGTAACACACCCTCTTGGCTAGCAGCCAACAAAAACATATAAACGTTCCACTACAAAAAGAAACTCAAATGTCAACTATGACAGACGTGATTGGGGGGATAACTCTTTTAAAATGTTCTGCCTGTTTGTCAGCCACACCTGGCGATGGGCCTAAACACTAAATACCTTTCTACTAAAGGCAATTGATGTTATATGTTATTTTGAATAAAGTTTATATAAAATAGCAACCTTTTTGTGATATTTCCAAAATCAATTACACTGAAATAAAAAACGTAATAGTAGCGTTTTAAACAATTTGGGGCTGAAGGGTACTGGCCTGCTGTATGATATCTCAATACTGATTAGACAGATTTACATTATTACTGAACATCTGGGTAAAGGAGGGAATTTTAGTCTGTGTAGTCAAATATCTTCCAACTTATTTCCATATGCAAACAAGATTACATTTAGCACAAAGAATCAAAGGACGCTTATGAAAAAACCTCCATATTTTGACAAAAAGTAAATAAATACTTAGTGATTTGTTAGCGATACAGTACATTAATGATTTGCTAAATAATTTGCTAAATTACCATTTAATGACAGAATGGACAAATAAAAAAATATAACATCTGTACTGTCGGTCAAGAAAAGGGCAATTTTCAGTGTCATACAATTTCAAGTAATTAAGTTAATAAAGATTTCGGTGCAAGTTTCTCATGATAACATTTGAAATTAGAGTTAAAAGTCTCTATGTGTTAGTTAAGCATGTTTTCCCTAGACTGATGTAAACTATTTGCATAGTCAGGTAAGCAGAAAAGGGACCAAAATGATTTGCAGTGACAGGCTGCTGTTCAGGAGAAGTCAGAATACAAGTCATCCATTTTGACTTTCGTCTCAATCATTGTAAATATCAGAAAAATCGAACTCACCAAAGAATGTAAGGCATGTCCTTTCTCAGGGGTGGTATATGCTGTTAGAGGGAGTTAGTCTTTCGTTATCATCCTTTTAAAATTGCTCCTGAGACCTGCTAATTCATCTTTCATGTTAAACAGCTGGCCTGGTATTGGCAAAACACAATTAGTAGAGAAAGTAAAAAAACATAAAATAAAAGGACAAAAAAAACATAAAATAAAAGATGATTGCCTGCAACTCTGGTATGTTCCCATGGTAAATTTATATTGATTAAAATACAATCAGGTTAGTTACAGGGTTTGTATGACCTGACAAGGAATATTTTTGGATCATGACAGTGTGTGCTCCTAACAGGCTATAGTAGACCCAATAATTACAAATAGTTGATCTTAAAACCAGAAACTCTAAAATGTTTTACCACAGTTTCCAAAAAGTTTGGAACCCTGTGTAAAATGTTAATAAAAGCAGAATACAATGATGTGGAAATCATTTAAACCCTATATTCAATAGAAAATAGTACAAAGACAACATTAATAATGTTGAAACTATTATTGTTTTTATTTCTTGAAAAATACAGTTCCGTAAAAAATTAGGAGCCTTTTATGCCCATTTTGAATTTGATGCCAGCAGCACTTTTCAAAGTTAAGACAGAGGCAACAGAAGACTGGAAAAGTTGTGTAATGCTAAAAAACTACATCTGGTGGAATATTACACAATTAATTTGGTCAATTGGCAACAGTGTAGTAACATGATTGGATATTAAAAGATCATTCCAGAGAGGATGGCTTCTTGTTAAAAGAAGAGGTGATGCAACACAATGGTGAACATGCCCCTGTCCCAACATTTTTTAAATGTGTTGCTGGCATCAAATTCAAAATGGGCATGTGTTCTTCCAAAAACAATTACATTTCCCAGTTTCAAAATTTGATGTTTTCTTTGTACTATTTACAATTAAATAGTCATTGCATTTTACGCAGCGTCCCAACCTTGGGGAAAGAGGGTTGTATAATCAGAGTATTTTATTGCCAAGTGAGTTTCACACCAAACAAGGAATCACCCATGGTGTTATAATTTTTAACAAAGGAAATAAAGGAAATCAAAACAAATCAGTGGACTAAGCACAAAAACAGAAAGAGCATTAATAAATTACCAAAAAAAATGTAAAGTGCAACATTTGTCTGCTGAAGGGGTTATATATTTGTCCAGTTGAGGGTTATTTGTATCTGTGGGGAGAGGCTATAATCTGTTTGGTTCAGGGTGCATGTTCTAGAGGCCTACTGCTGTAGGAAAGAAACCCTTTTTTGTGGCGAGAGGTTTTGGTCCTAATAGACCTCAACCTTCTGCCAGAGGGGAGAGCTCTGAATAGTCCATTTCCAGGGTGAGAGTGGATCAGCTTCAATCATAGTCAAATCAATCAAATTTATTTTATTAAGCCCTTTTTACATCAACAGTTGTCACAAAGTGCTTTCACAAAACACCCGGCCTTAAACCCCAGGGAGCAAACAACAATAGTGATGGACTTCAGTGGCTAGGAAAAACTCCCGAAGAGGGCCAAATTTAGGAAGAAACCTAGAGAGGAACCAGGCTCCGAGCGGTGACCAGTCCTCTTCTGGTTGTGCCGGGTGAACATATTAAAAGTCCAAATTTTAATAGTTCAATGGATGTGTGCTAAGCCCAGAGTCTATTTAAACCTAGTCCAGATTGGAGGCAAAACCGGAGGGACAAGGACGGGGGGGTCAGCAGAGGGGCAGCTGAAATCGTCAGGCATAGTCCCAAACATCTAAGTACATCAAGATTAAAATAATAAGTACTGTTCTGAAACCAAGTGACTGCTTACCAAAAAGCATGAGCAAAGGTGGATGAGGAATAGCAGGTGAACAGTTCCTAGCTATTTCTTGTTTATACCTAAACTACTTCCTTATGTCTGTTCGTGTTTACACTGGGTCGTGAAAGTTTACTCATGCTCTGACTTTACTACTTGAAAAAGAAAATTATTTCAATAATTTCTTTTTATGAAGCAGATAGCAGTATACTTGAGATAAATGAGTACACAACTAAAGATGTGTTCAACTGCATGCTAACGCATTTTAAAAGTATGTATTGTACCGGATTAGTCACTTCCATTCTAATTTGAGTTCAGGAAAGTAAACTCAAATTACCATTGTCTCCGATGCTTTTTCAATTAGAAAAACTTTTAAATGAATTATTGTTTTACTTTCATGGAATTGTTGAATGTATTATTATAACCACTGAGAATTGATGAACTTCAGAATACTTAGATAGTCTAGAATTTCCATCAGACACACAATGCACCATCGTCACATAAATGAGTTCCATTGTTGCAGCGGTGTCTATGTGCAGTTTAAGAAGAAAACCCAGTCATGTTCCTTGGATTAGTGGGTATCAGTCTGAAGTCATGCATTTCATAATGACATTTGCCAATCTGTTAGAAGGAAGGGGAAAGATTGCAGCATACACTTACTGGTTATACACAGGGACAAACGTTTATTTTAACACCAGAGCATTTCCTTAATACAATGAAAAACTCTGCAAATGAAAATGGATGTTTGGAGATATATATTTGTTTGAATTGAGAATGAAGATCCAGTATCACGGTTAATTGACAAATCTCTGATAGCGCTGTTACACAGTTAATAGAACTTGCTATGTAGTTTCGTGGCCTTTACCTCTGG
This sequence comes from Esox niger, assembly GCA_016801105.1. NCBI lineage: Eukaryota > Metazoa > Chordata > Actinopteri > Esociformes > Esocidae > Esox > Esox niger. Next base: position 17,437 of record JACXGJ010007736.1, read on the forward strand.
AATCTCCCGATTAGCCTACCTCCTGTTATTTATCAGATTTCAGTTTAAATCAAGTGACGGCACCAAGCGTCTTCAGTTGTTTCACACTTGCCCTGGGATCTTTTAATTTTGATTTTACATCTTTGGAGGGATTACACCGAACTCAGTTAACCAGGCACTGGAATGCAGCGTAAGGCATAATGACCCTCTGCAAGGTTAGTTAACTTCCTCCCTGGCTTATGACACGCAAGTCTGGAACGGTCCTATCAATCAATCCTCCGACTGACAAACTTTTTATGTTGCCACCCTGTGGTTTCTATCGCTCAAAATATTTATAGTCGTGCTTATTTAGAACCGGTTCACTCACCAAGCCTGAGGTACTGAAAGTCGCCCCTATCGTACTTTTGCTGGCTTTATATAGCCCCTGTTGGCCCGTTTGAACTCAGATTTTCTCCAAGGTGGGGGCTTTTCACAGCTGTAACTCACAATCCCTTGTCTGCCTGCTCCCCTACTATGTCATCCCAGAGACACTGCCAGAGGGCGGATCTTTTTTATGGTGAGGACACAAGTTTCCACAACTTTTCTCGGGAATGAATCCCTGGTCAACCTATTTCTTTTGACCCTATCATGCCCTATGAAAAATATAGATTAAAGATTATAGATTAAAAAATATTTGATTAAACCCAGAACAAAGAATGTATGTATGTTTACCCAACCTTGGAGCAAACCAGTACCAAACACTCTCACCGACGATCGCGTCTACCGCTTTCGCTTAGTTGCCTGCAGGGGACCTGGACGGGGAACTGATATTGTCCCAAGGTCTACATTTTGATTTACGGAGTACACAGTTAATCTCACTGGCTACTATCTCTATCGCTAGTGAAAACGGGGCTGTGGCTCAGAGGCAGCGGAATTATGATCAAGCATTTAACAATCACACACACAAACACAGAGACCAAGATGGAAACAGAGCTCTTACCTTTATTTCGGTTTGCTTCGGTTATTGTTATCTTACAGTTGTGATTTTAGACTTTAGTGTGTTTCAATCAAGAGCTACCACATATCTGCCTAACTTGCGTTGAACCTTATTTTGTATGTAACTCCGGAATAGTCTGTAGTGCACTATTATGTGGCAAACATTGTTTAATCTGGTAGTTTTAAACATTCAGTGGTTTTTCCATTCAAGACAGATGACCATGGAATCTCTTGTTGGTGTCTAATGGCTTTCCTTCTGATGTAAGCCATCACAGTGCTTAGTCCCTTATAATAGCCAGAAAAAGATTTTCAAAGAAACACAGGAACAGAAACAAACTAAATCATTAGGCCCTGGGATGTGATATGTGGTGTTCTCATCTCAGCTTACTTGATTACTACCTGGACAAACGCACCTTGAGAACCAGGGAGGGAACTTGCAATGTCTTTGGCTTCATGCTAATCTTCATTTGTTGCCAGGGCAATGTTGGACCTGCTGCATTCTGGCTCTTGGGTTTCCTGTTGACAAACCCTGAAGCCATGACGGCGGTGAGGAGGGAGTTCAGCTCTATTTCAGAGCAGGGCTTGGCACAGTGCCCCCTGCTGGACAGACTTCAGCATACACCTGTATTTGGTGAGTGTTTCTTGCACAAAGGATTTCTATCTCTAGTTGTACAGATATTTCTGTATACAGTAATGAGTGGGAGGGATGTGACGGGAGGTGTGTGTGTTGGTGTCAAGTGGTGAGAGAGTGGTGGAAGAAAGGCCAAATTAAAGACACCCAACATACTCAGTGTCCGTACCCAGACAGGTTGCCACACCCAAAAGGGTGTACAGGAACTCTCAATTCACTAGGGTAATTCATACATGTAATGTTTGTCTAATTATCACAGTCCGACGACACATTTTCCTTCATTGTGCAGTGAATAATACTTCACCTGAAGCCAGAATACTTTACCTCAGTGCCTAAAATATGCTATAAATTTGCTCTAGGTTCCCCATCCACAGGTGGTCTAATCTCTAGTGCAAATAATTACTCCTTCAAGAACACTGAATAATTTTTCTTTAAAGAAAAACTTGATTCACTGCTCAAGTGTGGTTTGTTAATGATTTTTGTGCGATGAGATGCCATACAAAGGATCACAATCTCAAAATGGAATTAAGATTTTGATTAAGAAATGTGTAATAAGGATGGGTCCCTTGTGTTTGGCTAGGTAGATGGTAACTGAGGAATCTGCTCATCCCATGTAAGCCGGAAAGGAGACAATGTTGAAATCAGAACCTAAAACGTAACTTACATATTGACTCAAATTTGGTCAGAGGCCTCACAAAATCAGTCAGCAGTCTATTTGACACTATAATACATCGCATATTGGTGCAGTTTTCAAAAAGAGACATTGGTTTTCAGGTTCAGTGACTGTTTAAGTACACGAAAACCAACGTGAAGGTAGAGACCTGCCTTTAACTCTTTTCAAAGTGTAACTCATCAGAAGCGACTTCTGAAATGAGCAACATTTCAAGGATATAATCCCTGTATGCCTAATGAGTCTGTGTACATCCGTGTTCATCCTCTTCTTTGCCTTACCCATCCCAGACAGTGCCTTAGAGGAAACACTGAGGCTCAGTGCTGCCCCCTTCATCACCAGAGAGGTAGTGCAGGGAAAGACCCTTCATATGGCAGATGGGCAAGAGTACCAGCTCAGGAGGGGGGACAGACTGTGTCTTTTTCCCTTCATCAGCCCTCAGATGGACCCTGAAGTCCACCAGGAACCCCAGGTATGATTCTTCCCTGCCTCTCACATATTAACATTATGAATAATGAATGGACATTGGGCCACCACTGGATTAGCCTGTACAATATGGGACAACAAATATTGTCATTCCTTATCCCTGAATCCAGTTGGTGGAATGTAGGGAAATTTAAGTAAATCACAGGATAGTAATGGGATCATATTGCTGCCTGATATATAGTTGCTTTCAGCAGGAGGTGGTGAGTGCCCCTTCATGCACGGTCATTGTCAGTATGTGCTAGACTTACAGCTCTCTCATCCTGTTTCTTGTTGTAGGAGTTCAAATACGACCGTTTCCTCAATCAGGACGGCTCCGTGAAGAAGGACTTCTTTAAGCGAGGGCGGCGACTCAAATGCTACACTATGCCATGGGGGGCCGGCACCAACGGCTGTGTGGGCAAACATTTTGCTATCAACTCCATCAGACAGTGAGTGTCTCCATGTTGCTTCTGAGTCTTAAGGGGCGGGCAGGAGAGGTCAGGGGTCAAAGGTAACCTCGTACAATTTTTGAAGACATTTGACAGATGCTCGTAACCAGAGAAGCGTCTGAATAAATTTATATACTTGGCCCCCTCAAACCCCTGCAAGTGACAACTGAGCTACTCAGAAAAATGCAGAAGTCTCGCAACCTTGTGTTTCATAATGAAGGTCTAATCTGGCAAAGATTGGATAGGGTCTATTTATTTTTCCGTCACAGTCACATGTTAATGGTAGTAGGAAATTGTAAGTAACTATTGTAACTTTTAATTTTTTTTGCTGGTGTTTGACCTGCCTGTCTTTTGTACTGGTGTTTGACGTGCCTGTTTTTTGTACTCTACATATTTTTGCTTGACAGTAAGTGCTTTACCTCCACAAAATGCAGTGTAGCTTAGGTCTGTTGATTAGTTAAACTGCATTGCTTGCCCCTTCTGCAAAATGGCTTCATTGGTGTCTGTTCCAGATAAATAGTGCAGTGGTAAGTGGTACTGTATGATAATTACCACTAAAGTCCAGGGTCCCCACATTTCCAGATTCAAAGAAACGCTCAATTCTAGCGCAGACAATTGATTAGCTCACCTCAAAGCAAATGCTATTTTTAACACTTTCATTGCTATGCAACTGGAACAAATGTGTGCAACCATCTGAACAGGCTTTGAGTTGAAGTCCACTGTGGTCAAAATAATACCACCTCCAAACATAGCAATTCTCTGAAAGTGATCTAACACTGTCACACACACATCAACCCACCAAACTCAAAAAGAGGTTCAGGTGTGTACTTGGTTATTTGAGGAGGAGAATGCACTGATCTGTCTGTTTCAATAGCCTAGAATTGAACGTTGAAGAAAGTCACGTTTAGAGACATGTGTTTTTAGTAGCTAGCTAGATACTCGACTAGTAGCAATATTTTTCAGTTGTACGTTTTTGAAAATAACTCCTAAAAGTGTGTTGATAAATTTGCTTGATGATTTCAAGGTCATTTTAAAGAGCTAGTGATGTTAGTTCCTTGCCCACCCATCATGGCTTTTTATGATTAAGGGAGTATTTCCCTAATTTGTTCCCACCTGAAAATTTGCTAAATTACAACAACAATGTATTCAAATCCACTTTCTGTCACTCAAGCATTTTTTACCATCAGAATCGGAATGACTGTTTGGTCATTCAGATGAATGACGATATAACTGATGTGGACCTTTTTAAATTGTTTTTGACCTCACACATTTAAGGAAGTGAAATGGAACTAGTTACAGTTCAGGCACGTCTATAATGAAATATTTCTGTGTTCAGGTTTGTGTATCTGGTGTTGTCCTATCTGGAGCTGGAGCTGTGTGACCCAGAGGCCCAAATGCCAAAGGTGAATGCTAATCGCTATGGGTTTGGAGTGTTGCAACCTGAAGGAGACCTCACCATCAGATATCAACCTAGACATTCACATTAAATAATATTTCAGCATAAATTCATTATATTATGCCTAATTTCAAGGTTAATCATGTCACGTTAACAGTACTTTCAATTTGTTATGTTTTTCTGTTTCTAGTTGCAAACGAAACAGAACCTCAACATGTTTTTTATAATATATTTTGATAGTTAGCAACTACAAAAGCCATGGAACTGAAGAAGTGTCTCTCTTGTCTCTGTTAACATACCTATGCAATTTTGCAAAACTATTAATTTTCAGTACTCTTAAATTATCAAGGAAAAACTTTATGTAAATATTAAGTTATTATTTTTATTAATCAGCGCCATTTTTGTGGTAAAAATATATTAACCAGGTTTTCAAAATCAATGTCTAGAAATAGAAACTATTTGGAATATAATTACCTCTTCCTCTAAGCACAAAGGTTAAGAGTATCATTGTTTATCAGATGCTTCAATGGTTGCGTGGTTTATTGACTCAGTCTTTGATTTACCCATTGCTAAGAAATGTGGTTTACCAATGCTACAAACACCTAACCTGGCATGTTTAGATCTGCCAGTTGTCAGCAACATCTAAGCAGAGTAACCTACTTCACAATAACATGGCAGGCTAGTCTTTGCCCTGGAAGTTTGTCCTGTTTGGCTCAATTTCATCATAAAATTGCATTTAATCAATTCAACATTCTGTCACACATTCTAATACCATGTCCTGAATGGTGTAGCCAACTGTCTCAAACCAGACATCACTCTTTGCTCATTTCAAAATGTTTATTCCATGTTTATATGAAGTATCATATCTATTTTTCTATCAGCACAAATGTATAGTGTAATGTTTTATTTATCTTAAATATAATATATATTGACATTTAATGTGTGTGTTTTTGTTCTTGAATATATTTGTTTGTCAAAAAAGGAAACACAATCATCACAGTATAACACCAAGTCAGTTGGACTTCAGGGATATCAGTCTGTCCAGTTAGGAAGCATTAGTAATTGTGAAGCAATGTCACCTGTTTTGGTGCAAATGAAAGTGACAACAGGTGCACATGAGAGGCAAAAGCAAGACAACCCCCAAAAAGGGAATGGTTTTGCAGGTGGTGGCCAAAGACAATTGCTCTCTCCTTATCCTTCCTGACTGATTCTTCTCCAGTTTTGCATTTTGATGTTATCATTGTCACTACTGGTTGCATGAGGTGGTACCTGCAGCCCATTCAGGTTACACAGGTACTGTAGTCCAACTCCTCATGTGTGGCACATCCATATGTGTCATCGCAAGAAGGTTTGCTGTGTCTCCTAGTACAGTCTCAAGAGCATGGTGGAGATACCAGAAGATGGGTCGTTACATAAGGAGAGCTGGATAGGGCCATAGTAGGGCATCAACCCAGCAGCAGGACCGCGATCTGTTCCTTTGTTTAAGGAGGAACAGGAGAAGCACTGCCAGAGCACTACAAAATTACCTTCATGAGGGTGACAGGAGGACCTGATGTCCTCTAGTGGGACCTGTGCTCCCAGGCCAGCACCGTGCAGCTCGACTGGCATTCGCTAGAATTGGCAAGTCCGCCACTGGTGCCCTGTTCTCTCAGATGAGAGCAGGTTCACGCTGAGCACATCTGGAGACGCATTGATGAACGTTCGGAGATGAGTCAGTGATGGTTTGGGAAGGCATATTCTTGGAGGGTTGCACAGACCTCCATGTGCAAGCCAATGATACCCTGACTCCTGTTAGGTACTGGGATGAAATCCTTAGACCCATCGTCAGACCTTTCGCTGGTGCAGTGGGCCCTGGGTTCCTCCTGGTGCAGGACAATGCCCGGCCTTGTGATGCCAGAGTGTGTAGGCAGTTCCTGGTTGACGAAGGCATTAATGCCATTGACTGGCCCTCATGTTCCCCACACCTGAATTCAATTGAGAGCCTCTGGGAGGTTTTGTATCGGTGCATCTGACACTGCCAAGTTGTGCCACAGACTGTCCAGAAGCTCAATGATGCCCTGATCCAGGTCTGGGAGGAGATCCCCCAGGACAATCTGCTGTCTCATCAGTAGCAGGCCCTGATGTTGTAGAGTACAGTAAAGATTTTGATCATTCATATATTTTGACCCAATGTGTGATTTCTGTGTTCCATTAATTTCTTAGGTGCACCAGACTTGCATAGAACTGTATTCTGAACTGACACTGCTAACTAGTTTTGCTTACAATTAACTTATTTTTTTACATTACACCTCCCTATACGCTTGCCTCGCTCTACACACATACACAATATAAAAAGAAGGGGGTCGCATTTATTTATATAGTAACACTGTCATTTTTGTTTCATCATATCATGCGTGCATTTAGTTTGTTCAGTCAGGAATCACACAGTTGACAGCACCAGTGTAATTATCAGCCTATTGATTTTCAATGTGGTTGTCAGTGAACCGCAGGTAATGTTTTTACTGTTCATATCATTTTAACAAGTTAGGGTTAACTGTGTTATTAATACATTGTTATTTCTGTCAATTTACCCGTAGATGCACACAGCCTTTTTGGATGAATAAAGATGATTACATTTGTCAGGTTCTGTTGGGTTCTGTTTTTGTTCTATTTGGTTTTTGCCTTTCTTCTTGAATGTTACCTTTTCCGTTTTTTATCCTTTGTCCTTGTATGCAGCCTGTCCTTTTGTCATTATTGTTTTCACCTCTCTTGTTTACCTCCTCGTTGTGTCCCTATTTAAGTTCCTCCTGCCCTAGTGAGTTGTCATTGTCGCATGTTAGTGTTGTCATGTTGACTCAAGCATATTTTAGAAACAAACACCTGTTTGTTCCACTACCTCTGCACCTGTGTCCTGCAACCTTCTCGTATTGTGTCAACCATCTCTATCAACAATGTTTGGATAGGCCATTCTGACGATGTGTAAATCTGGACATCAACTAACCCTAAGAGTTGTGGTTTAATGTCTGTGTAGTCTGTTGTATTCGATGAACATTTATGTTTCTCCTTTCTCTGCATGGCAAAGGTGCTCCCCATCAGGCCATCTATCATTTTCCAGTCAGCATTCTTTTTCTTCATCTTCTCAGTCATCCTCTCATTTTTAAGATTGCATGGATTCTTTCCGTCGGGAATGTCTGTCAGGATGTTTATTTCAAAATGCTTTGCTTTCTTCATCTTTCTGGTTCCCTTTCCCCCATATGCAGATCTACGATTGCTGTGATTAAACGCATGCTCCGGACACTCAGCAATGTGGTATTCTGACCCAGTTTACCCATATTGAAACTGAGGCTGAACCAGCAGTACAATGCATGCAAAGCACCTGGCTCTTTTTTTGTTGACATTTAGAGTAAAACAAAAAAGATTTACCTTAATAGAGTCAAAACACATTTGGTGAGACCAGTAGTCTTTTTTGAACAATGTAGGTGGTCAGTGGCTGGTAGTTGTTCTGTTGTTCAGGTTCTGAAACTAGTGTATTAGATATGTGGAAGATTTCCTGGTAAGTTCATAACATTTTTAGTAGTCACAGAACCAAGTGGAAAAGGGGTCAATAATGAAGGATGTGTTATTGCCCACAATCAGAACTTTAAGTATTGTTCCAAAATCTGGCAGTCCATTTTTGCTACCAGCAGATTAAAACATGCCCTCGAAGTATTTTGTGCCATGTCAAAGTATTTTTCTTGTCAAATACACAAAATAACAGTATCATTCTGTGCAGTGAAATTCTTATTACAAGGTATTACAAGGTGAGTTCATCTTTGATGAACACAATGAGGAACATGAAGTCAGAGACTCTCCACTTCAGCTCCATCAATATGTATGGTGGTGTGATCCCTTCATCTGCCGCTTCCTGATGTCCCCGATCATCTACTTTGACTTGCAGACCTTGAGAAAGAGGTTGGTGTCCTCATACCATGTAGCAAGGTCCCCTACCTACTCTCTCAAAGCGGCCTCATTGTTGTTGGAGCTGTGTGTGGCCATGCTGTCATGCGTGAACAAGGAGTACACGAGTGGACCGAGTGTGCAGCCCTTGGGGGCATCGATGCCCGGAGACAGTGCTGAGGGGAGGTCGCCCATAACAAACACCTGCGGTCTGCTTGCCAGGAAATCCAATGCAAAGGGAGGAGTTAACTTCCAGGGTCTTGAGCCTAGGAACAAGCTTAGCAGGCACAATGGTGTTGACTGCAGAGCTGTAGTCCACGAACAGCATCCTCAGCTTCTGTTGAAGACTTGTGTGGGTTCACTCTTTGCAAGGCTCTCCTAATTTCAGCCATGGTTAGGGACAGAGAATAGTCATCCTGGTCCTCAGCAAGACATCCAGAAGGAATGTTGTTGGTCACCTCAAACTGTGCATAGGTGTTTTGCTTGTCAGGGAGAGAGGGGGCAGGCTGGGCATATTTTGATGTTTCTCCCTTTATAGTCTGTGATGTGTCACAGTCCACACCACATCCGTCTCAGGTCAGAGCCGTGGTAGTTATACTCCAACTTAGTCTCTTTTTGGATGTCTGATGGCCTTCCGTAGGTCATATCTGAACCTCCTCAAAGCTTCCAGGTCCCTGGAAAAATAAGCAGAAGACTGTGCATTACCATTAACCCAGGGCTTTTGGTTGGGGAAAGTCTGAACATTTACCCTCATGACAACATCAACGATGGAGAAGCTGAGACAGTCTGTGTATTCATCCATGTCCCCATCGGCTGCAACACAGAACTTCTGCCAATCTGTTCATTCAAAGCAGTCCTGAAGAGTGGTAATTGATTCCTCATTGCAGCGTTAAACTGCCTGAAAAATGTATTTATTTAGACGCTGTCTGTAGGTTGGGAGGAGAAGAATAGCGGTCTGATCTACTTTACCAAATGTAGGGAGGGGGATGGTTTTGTAGCTGTCATGAAATTTATGATTAACAAAGGTTAAGAGTCTAATACCCATGGGTAGGAAATTTTACATGCTAGTGGTATTTCGGCAAAACTTCCCTCAAATGTGTCCTATTGAAGTCGCCAACAACAATAAAATATGCCTCAGGGTAAACATCCTCTAGTCTATTAATTACTCCGTATTGGTCCTCCAACACGCAAGTGTTTTCTGTCTGGGGGGGATGTGGACTGCTGTGATTATCGTGGAGCTGAATTCCCACGGAAGGTAGATGGGTCAAACTTTTAGGGTTAGGAGCCTCTGGTCTGGGGAACAGTGTGTTGAAATTACTGCAACATCTGTACCCCAGCAAGACAAGAGATAATCATAATGCAGACCCCTCCTCTTTTACGTTTACCTGACTCCGAAGTTCAGTCCTGCAGGTAGAGGCACCATAGGGTCTAGCCAGGTCTCAACAAATGCCAGCACACAGCCGTTCGCAATGTCCCGCTTGAAGTTAATCCAAGCGTGTAATTTGTCAATTTTATTATCCAGGGATAGACACAGTTGCAGGTATAATGCTCTATAACAGTGGATTACAGAATCTTTCGTAAGATCTACATAGGGCATGTTTGCCTCTCTTCTTTCTCCACATTTGGCATATTGGTAAACAAAATGGAAGCAGGACAAGGAATCTCAGCAAGTCTTCTGTTAAGTAGAGAAAAAGTTTGTATTCAGTAATGAACAAACTACCATTGGTGCTAGTTGATCATACAATATGAGCAACAGTGCAGCAAGAACAAAACTCAAAACAATATGAACAGTAATAAGCAAAACAATACATAGTGAATGCGGAGCCATTGTCAGTGCAACCTTTCTCTACCGAGCACAGGATTACCATATAGAGAGACTCTTGTAGCAATTGACACAGATTTGGGATCCTTATTTCAACATGATGGCCTGTTTGACAGTGTTATGCTAAATGTCAGGAGAATCCACAGATGCTCTGCAGATATCTGAAGTCAGGAAAGGACTCTTTGAGCAACTGTATATGGCCTGAAATGTCACCCTCCAAATATCAGTGATTCACTCCTGAAAGAAGATGAAGCCATGAGTTCTACATTGTCCTTCAGTTCAAGTACACCCGATTTTAGGTAATACCCTGGGACAAATTCATTGATCATCAAAGGCAGCAGTCTTGACAAAGTCCAGTTCTTGTGAAGGTTACCTCCAACTGATCCATTATCTCTAAAAGGGGGTATGTTCTGAGACTAATTAGTCTTATTTGCAAATTAATTTGGGAAGTTCTGAATAGCAGTGTTTAATTAATCTATCAATCTTCAAAATCAACTTTCCCAGATGTAAACAAAGTTCCAAAGGTACAATTCCCTCCGGAATGTAATGCAAAAAGTCAGGTGGGAATCCGGTTGCTGTGTGAAAGACAAACAACTTGTTCAGTCTCTTTTAACACCATCTACACTTTGAACATTTTTATTTTGTTTAAGTTCCAAAACATTAACTAGAAAACTATAAAGAATCCAGTTCTTATTTCAGTTGTCTGAGTATCCTTACAACTGACGAAACAAAATTAGCAAAACGTATCTACAATGAAGGATTCCTGATACCAAGCAAATGAATGTGATCCCAAAATCTGCACTAACAAAAAGCACTTTCCCATTAATGGTAAGGATGATCTGTATTGGTTGGTAAATAGGTTAAAGCCCAATAGACAGCACATACTTTGTTTTCTCTTAGAGTTCCCTAAAGGGTTACACCTTTCAAAATCATCTACAGTCAAACTGCACAAGTTTGTCATCCCCTGAGCGCAGTATGTTCTCTTGAAACAACGGGCCATCTCAAAATGACTTAAAATGACCACGCTGAAATTTATACTCTTCAGCTAAAACATTTTCAAAAATATAATTTCTATTCAGCAAATGTGTTAAAACACTCCAAATGGGAGCGTAAACGAATGTTTATTTTGTTAATATCTATTCAACTGCTTCAATGACAATTTATCTCTATAAAAGATTATATGTTGTGGTCTGTACCAAGAGGACCAGTCTAAGTAAGTGTAGAGGATTCATTTCCTGAAATGTTTCAGTTAAAAAAGCTTCAAGAGCTGTCAGGGTTACATTCATGTTACCTTAGTACATTTTGAATTGATTTGAGTCAATTCTCCAGCTGAAACACCAATTTCACAAATGTAATTGATTATTTCTCATATAGCTGACTTGGAAACATGAAGAATTGTCTGCATAATTAGGTCTATGCTTTATTTCCTCTTCCCTCTCTTTGACATCATAACAATACATAGCATTATCTACTGAAATCAGATCTTCTAATGGGATAGCAGCTTCTATGTCATAAGCTTCTCGTAGTGATGGAGGACGGACCAGGCGCAGGCATATGATTGCAGTTCGGTATACTCTTTATTTTAACACAAAACAAACACAATACAACAGAACAGAAAACAGAGCACCGAGGCTAAACTGCTAAATGAAACTTAATCCAAGGCACCACTCACCACACACCACACACCACACACCACTCACCACACACCAC
>JACXGJ010007737.1:0-27500 GCA_016801105.1 Esox niger
TGTGTGTGTGTGTGTGTTGGGTCCTTATCTCCTCTCCAAGAATGTTGGGCTTTTGTTGTGCGCTTGTGTAAACAGGGCTTTTGTGAGAACTATGCGAGCCGGAGCAGGTGGCCATGGAGGGTTCTCTGTCATGAGCCTTAAAGGAAAACAGAACACGGGGGAGGATCACGCCACAGCTGCACAGGCCCGCGCTACCTTGGGTTGTTGACTGAACGGCCAGGCTCTCTATTTGCGGGCCGTCTCGACAAGGGACAAGGGGTTAGGGTGGGATTGAGGCCCGCCGTGGAGCTGCGAGCGCGTAGAGGGTACATGACGGGCAGGCTTGATTAGCCCTGGTCCGTGGCCACGGTCTGAACCTGTCAGGTCAGGTGGGAGCTACGCGTGACTGTTTTTAACTGCACTCCCTGTATAAGAGGAAGTAAATCAAAACAAATCGTCAACAAACACAAACTCTGACCTGTTTTTAAATTGCTTTTTTTACGATCTGCTGTTTGTTCCAAACTCTTGTTGTGTTTTGCAACCAGATGTCCCCCCAAGCCCCCCCCCCCACCAATGGCCCTTGTGAGGATCAGACATTTACCGATCAACATAGAAGCGACGCGTTCGTTGGCTCATTCTAAACTCCTGGAATGCCCATTATTTAGAGCATTTTGTTTTTGTTGCTTTGCTCTTTATATTTAGGTCTGACATGCCTCATAAACTAGCAGGCCTGTTTCTCATGACCTGCCTCCCGTTTCTGTCTGATGTGCAAACGTTTGTGTGTGTGTGTGTGTGTGTGTGTGTGTGTGTGTGTGTGTGTGTGTGTGTGGGTATTTGTATTTGTGGGTATTTGTGGGTTTGTGTGGGTTTGTGCGTGTACTAGAGACGAAGAATGCGTAAGTTCCAGCCCTGCTATGAACTGTGCTTTTTGTGAGGCACTTGACCTCTAATTACCCCTGAATATGTGTCGTTGTAAAAATGAAGAAAGAAAAAGAGTGATCTATTTGTGTCATCATGGTAGATAAGGCTATCCCTTGAGCAAACTAAAAATAAATAAATGGCTAAATAAACTAAAAGCCCTGTCATCACGTGACAGACTATAGCTGCCTTGTAGTCTACTATATAAACGTACTGTGGCTCAGTCTCTCTGCTGCTCTTACATTATCGTGGTTACGACCAGTCAACAGCCCAGTAAGGCTCTGTTCTCTCTGCTTGATAGTTATGACGGATAATGTACATTTTCCTTTTTTGCTCACGATTTTGTAGCTTTGAATTATTCTGCAGTAAAATTAATGAGAAAGTAGATTTATGGGTTTCATTTGTTTGTCAATTGGAAAATTAATTGGGTGTTAATTTTTGCCGTCCCTCATCAGTGCCGGTTCCAAGCATGCGCGCATTACTTTGCATTCATTGTAGCCTTCCTTTTCTTTATTGTGGGTCACTAGTTTTGCATACATTAGAGTAGCCCCGCGGCTCATTCTCCTGATTGCTTTTGGAGATGCCATGCATTTGGAAATTTACGCCTTTCTGTTATAATTATGAAAATGTTGCATGGAATGACAGTGCATGCATAATAGCCATTGCTTTTCCACTTATAACGTTGCTTTGGAGAGAGAAAAACACAGACTCAGTCTTTTTTTTATAATACATTTGAGAAATAAGTCTGAGGGGAGAGTAACGTCACCATGTGGTTTATTTCAAATCACATTTCATTTGGCCCGAGAATGTGTGTTTGTAATTGGTGCCTCAGAAGGAAGGGGAGTTTGTACAGTCTGAGCTGAAAAGCAAGGGCCTGTGGACGTAGTATAGCCTGGCTCTCACCCATCCCACAGTATTCCTGTTTCTCGCTCCGTGTTTAGAAAATCCCATTATGGAGGGAAGCTGTGCCAGACTGGAGGGGTGAGCCGGGTCAACATCTGTCTGGGGAGAGAGTGGGCTGAGCTGGAGGCTGGAGGCCCAGTGAACCCAGCCCGTAGCCCAAGCCCAGCAGCCCCAGTGAGATGAGTAGGCGGTGTGACACACAAATGAACCAATGCAGACCACAGTGTTTTATGAGTCACAGGGACACTCAGCCTGTGAGAAGAACAGAGAAGGAAAATACAGTCCTCTGCGGTGATATATTGATGTGGCGGCAACTGATTTTACCAATCGATGATAGTTAGGAAACAATTATTTTACCACCAGAAACGGTTGGGACTTTAATGGCATGCATTATAAATACCGTTGTGTTGTTGTCCTTTCGCTTATTTTATTTTCTGACAATACGCTCGGGCATGACAAGATGTCAAGCTCCATTTAGTGTCTGTCAGACGGCGTGAAGGGTTGTCCCTGTGGGGGCCTGCTAGCTGAGGGGCTGTTATTTGGATGGAGGTCTCTGGAGACTCAGCCTCCCCTGTTGAGCCCACATTAACACTTACTGGCCTCCCTATTACACGCCTTAAAAGCGGCGCTATAAATCTATGTGCATTTAGTCCCGTTTTCACCTCCTTTCATAATGAGGCCCAGTGTTTTAAGGGCATTTATTCTGCTTCATATAAATAATTAATCAGCCAAGTTAATTTACTTCTGCCTGACTTGGTCAGCTTCATTAACTGCCCAGGAATTGCCCACCACTGCACCATTGAGGCTTGTGACCAACACAAGAATATGTAAATCTCCCAGCTGATTTGAGGAACGCAGCTCGAGACAAGCATCAGTGTGGTTTGTCTGATCCCCAGGAGAGGTATCAGGGAGTCCGGGTAAGGGTACTGGCTTGGGGCTGTGGGAACGTGTGTCTGGGTTCTACATTACCCAAATCCGAAACAGTGAAGGATTTTGCGGCCAAAGTCCGTCAACGTCATCTGCCAAGGATTATTCAGAAGTCTTGGAAGAGCTACAGTGAGGGAAAATTGTATTTGATCCCCTGCGGAAGTTGTACATTTGCACACTGACAAAAAATTATCAGACTATATTTTTAATGGTAGGTTTATTTGAACAGTGAGACCCATGACAACAAGAAAACCCAGAAAAATGCATGTCAAAATTGTTATAAATTGATTAGCATTTTAATGAGTGAAATAGGTATTTGATCTCCTCAATCAGAAAGATTTCTGACTCCCAGGTGTCTTTTATAGAGATAACGAGCTGAGATTAGGACCAACCTCTTAAAGGGAGTACCTGTATAAAAGACACCTGTACACAGAAGCAATCGATCAGATTCCAACCTCTCCACCCTGGCCAAGACCAAAGAGCTGTCCAATGATGTCAGGGATAAGATTGTAGACCTACACAAGGCTGGAATGGGCTTCAAGTCCATCGCCAAGCAGCTTGGTGAAAAGGTGACCACAGTTTGAGCGATTGTTTGCAAATGGAAGAAACACAAAATAACTGTTTGTCTCCCTCGGTCTGGAGCTCCATGCGTTATCTCACCTCATCTAGTTGCAATGGTCATGAGAATGGTGAGGAATCCACTTAGAACTACACGTTAGGATCTTGCCAATGATCTTAAGGCAGCTGGGACCAAAGAAAACAATGGGTAACACTTTAACACTTGTATGACTGAAATCCTGCTGCGCCTGAAATGTCCCCCTGCTCAAGAAAGTACATGTACATGCCCGTCTGAAGTTTGCTAATGAACATCTGAATGATTTAGAGGAGAACTGGGTGAAAGCGTTGTGGTCAGATGAGATCAAAATTGTGCTCTTTGGCATCAACTCAACTTGCCGTGTTTGATGTAGGAGGAATGCTGCCTATGACCCCATGAACACCACCCCCACCGTCAAACCTGGTGGTGGAAACATTATGCTTTGGGGGTGTTTTTCTGGTAAGGGGACAGGACAACTTCCCTGAATCAAAAGGACAATGGACAGGGCCCTGTACCATCAAATCTTGGGTGACAACCTCCTTCCCTCAGCCAGGGCATTGAAAATGGGTCGTGGATGGGTATTCCAGCATGACAATGACCCAAAACACACAGCCGAGGCAACAAAGGAGTGGCTCAAGAAGAAGTACATTAGGTCCTGGAGTGTCCTAGCCAGTCCCCAGACCTTAATCCCATAGAAAATCTGTAAAGAGAGCTGAAGGTTCGAGTTGCCAAACGTACGCCTCAAAACCTTAATGACTTGGAGAAGATCTGCAAAAAATCCCTCCTGAGATGTGTGCAAACCTGGTGGCCAACTACAAGAAACGTCTGACCTCAGTTATTGCCAACAAGGGTTTTGCCACCAAGTACTAACTCATGCTCTGCAGAGGGGTCGAATACTTATTTCCCTCATTAAAATGCTAATCAATTTATAAACATTTCTGCATCGCTTTTTTGTTGTTGTTGTTATACTGTCTGACTGTTCAAATAATTCTACCATTAATTATAGACTGATCATTTCTTTGTCGCACAAAAACAGCAGCGGATCAAACCATTTTCCCTCACTGTAGGTCATGCGTCTAAGCATAGTCAAAAATGGGCTTGTGGCGTGATATTATGGGGGTTGGCAAGATTCAAATCCCTCTGCATGTTTGCCAAATGTCATCACTCAATAAATATAAACAAGTGCCCTTTATAGCACCGCCTTGTGGCCAGTTGGAATGTTCATGCTCGTGTTGAGCTTTAACATAGTATGATAATTCTAGGAACTGTGTACCAGTTAAGTAACCTTAAACCAAATGTTGTCAAAATCTGATAAAAATCTGATCCCCAGTCCACTCCTCATTCTTGGGGACAATATATGTAATTACACAACATAGAGCATGTCTAACAATTTGTATACAGCACCTTCCGCATGTTACCAAAAATGTATTTGGTGTAGACACATGTTGGCGTTAATTGAGCAGTCCGGTAGAATCTGAGTGTTTTCGCTCAGTTTTCAAATGAATGTTTCTCATGGAGATGCTTTGGCAGGCAGGCAGGTCCACCCTTTGGCCCTGTTTCCCATTAAAAAGCCATTCAGCCGTGGTTCTTCTGGGACCATGCAAGTAAATATATCCATTTCCATAGAAAGTGTTTTGTTTGTGAGGGTGAGTGTTTTCCTGGGCTCCTCTGCCTTCCCTCACCAAGGTCGGGTTCACCTCAGATGTGTGTTTTCTACCCCAGCCTTCCACACAACCGTGAAGGAGAACACTAACAGAACCTGAGCCATTCTCCTTCCTTCTTTCCTCCAGCCCAGCGTGGACATGTCATCTGCGAAGTATCTGCTCCGGAAAAACGAAACAAAAGACTAGTTCATTACCCACTGGAAAGTCTATTGAGGCTCGTGTGGGGGTTTGCTTGACTGAATACAGCGCAAGCAAACAAACACAAAACGGGCGGGCATGAATTAATAAGAAAACCTGCAGTTAAGCGAACTTGTGTGGGAAGGAAATGACACGTGTTTACAGTTTGGCCCGGGTTGAAGCGCACTCCGTCCCTGTGCCTTGTTTTAACAGCTGCTTCTCCTACTCCCTGCTCCCTTAGGTCTTTAAGTCATGATGCAAGAATCTGGGACGGAGGTGACAAGCAACGGTCCACCCAGTCAAAACGGAGCGTTGAGCGCAGAGGGCGGAGCCAGGGACGCAAGGCCCAAAAGTGCCACGACGCCGTCGTTGGTGGACATCACGGCTGCCGACCTGATCCATCTCCAGCAGCACCAGGTAACCCGGGTACCTCTCTGCCCACCTGTCCTGATTAACCCTTGTCAACAGCGCTCCCTCTCCCCTCTCTGAAGTGCCTGTTAATATTTAATCTGAGCACACTGTACATCAGGTTCATAAACACATTATTATTATTATTTATGTATATTGGGGAGTGGTTTGAATTTTTAAAAATGGCGGAGTGCTTTGTGTGTGTGTTTGGATGCGGACGTGTTTATTGTAGCATGCAGCATCTGCATTTTCGTGAAATATTCATCGAGGTAGGTCGACGTATTTTAAGTGTGCAGGTGCCACACGATTCTCGGACAGTCGGAGTGCGGTGGCGTCCGACGGGCTGACAGCGTTTCCCCTTAACTGCTTGTAAACACGCTTCACGCTCAACAACCAATGCCACACTCTTCCTTGTCTGGACCAATGAGGCTCTTAGAGTTTGGTAGCTTTATTATTAGTGAAGACCAAAACATTTTCACAATATGTGACTTAAGGCAAACAGACAAGATCTTTCTGTCGGTGTCAGTTGTTATGTGATGCCACACAACAGTGTGTTTAACCAAACAGCATTGAAAAGATCACTGTGTCTAATGCTATCTTGGTATCACCGAATGACCGAGTTGGTTGTCAGGAGCAGTTTAGTCAGCACGCACCGCCTCTTCAGCTGTTGTCACTTGTCACAGTATATCTGTCAACATCTGCGCATAGGGAACAATGCTGAAACGTTCGGTTTATCTCACAGAAAATAATTTATTTTTATTCCATTGAAGCACTTACCAGGAAATTTGTATGATAAAACACATACGGCACGTTATGAATAGCCCACGAAAGGGCATATTTGTGGTAAGCCAGTAACATTAACGCCCACAAAGTTTCAAATGCATGCATTGCAACAGCTCCATCAGCAATAAATGAAAAACAAAGCAGCCTGAAAGTTTGACTCCAATCTTTTTTAACTTGTGAGTCTTGGCGTCATGACTGTAGACCCAACATGTCTGTCGTCCTGTCATCCTGTCAGTCTGTGCCAGTCAGTCAGTCCCTCTTATCGCCCCTCCATCGCTGCGGCTCAAACCGTCTCCCTCCTTTCTTCCAGCTCGAAATGAGCATGTCGTCAGTGAGAAAATCACAGCCATACTGAATTCATTACTGCAGTAGTCACACAAAACCGTGGATAACATTTCAATAACTGTGG
This sequence comes from Esox niger, assembly GCA_016801105.1. Lineage (NCBI taxonomy): Eukaryota > Metazoa > Chordata > Actinopteri > Esociformes > Esocidae > Esox > Esox niger. The sequence goes on from JACXGJ010007737.1 coordinate 6,764, forward strand.
GCCACAGTTGAGTAAACAGTTGCACTGAAACTTAATTCCTGTTGACTTTTCCTTCATTCTTTGCCAGGGGCGCATTCTGATTCGCTCTGCAAAGACAACAGGGGTTACAACTTTGATGAATGCGAGGTAGACTAGAGGGAGAGCAGGGGAAATGTGTCACGGATGCGCACTTGACACCAAGGAGCGAGAGGGGGAAAAAATACTTCACCCAGGAATAGAGCCAAATGTCCACCACTGGTCTGTGTTTTCTACCAGAGGGAATAATGATTCTCTCAGATCTGCTGTCCATGAAAATGATTCAGTGAGAAAAATATTTCTGGTGATTCTTTTTCCCTCTAAATTTAAATGATTGCTATATGGTTTTCTTCTTGTTTGTCTCTTGAACAAGCCCACACCTAATTTCTCTTCAATACCATTCTCTTCAAGGTGGTGGAAGAAGAGGCAGATGAATGGATTGTTCTGAGTGATAAATGGTGCATGGTTTGGGATGAAGTAGATGTCTCACTCCACTTCTGATGCTCTCCTTTGATAGGCTTCTTACAAGTGGACAGTTCTGGGGGAATGTGCCTGTGTTTTATTCTCCCATTAGGCTAACCCAGGATTTTCACTCATGCATCATGAACCATTTTAATTTTCCCACGGGCATTATGATCTTCGATCAATTACTTTAACTTTTACTTCTGTGGCATTTTGCAGTCTGCATTTTAAATGTATTGTCTAATTTAGCTAAAATACATCAAACCTGACAGATAGCTGAGCTTCTCTGTCTTTTATACTCTGAGTGGTAGCCCAACACTTTTTCCCTTTTGGTGTTTTAGAAATCCATCTAGAATTGTTTGACTCAAAGTGCTAATATATTAGATTCCCCTGAGTCAGCCTGAACAACAAAACCTACGTCTGGCATATCATTTATTCTTATTAGCCAACATAACTATGAAAGACAGTGCTCATTAATAAAGACGGGGGATAAAATAATTGTAATCTGTTTGATCATCTTGACTCTGACAGGGAGAATTCATCTTGTGGACTAGTCAGATTTGAGGGAAGTGGACCATAAGCTTGGTATAACCATCTCTATTATTTAATCAAATATTGGGCTAGGATACCTCAGCAACACGACTCTCACCTCATGTAAAACACTATTCGTTTATCCTTACGGCAGATTTTGTGTGGAATAAACATGGCACAACCAGGTAAACCTGGATCTGTGGATACATATAGTGCAACAGACTAGTCATATTTCAGTATCTACTAATCCTAACCCTTTTTCTAAACCTAACTGTAATCTTAATTTGATTCCCAATCCTAACCCTTTTTCCAAATCTAACTTTAAAATATACCTTAAGATTTATTCTAAATTTTTTGTAGGGTGATTCAATTACTTTTTGACAGCATCTCATTAAAAATGAAACATTTTTCAAAACATTAATGTCCATTATAAAAGTGTTCAGAAATTGGATTTTATAACCGAAATACCAATGTGTTGGTAGTGATTAACGTGCTCATATACACATTATGTATATTCCACCGTACTTTTGGGAGACTGCACCAACGGGATTTTAAATGATCCTAAACGGCTGAAATCATTCATTATTACGGCTGTTCACTATATGGATTTTCTGTTTGAAAATCTTGCCATTTGGTGGATGCATCTAGAGTGGTCCTGTTTCTGCCAAACAGAAGGTGGCCACCCTGTACTTTGAATAGGACTGTTATTTTATATTGTCTCTAAACTGTCTTGCTTGGTGTGCTGAAGTTGTGGCTTTCAGAGTCATACACATGTATAAAAAGAGCTGTGTTTATGCAATAGCTACAGATTTGTGGTTTGCCGTTTGTTTTTTTTGGTATTGATTTTGCAAGAGGAAGTGCCAAGTGTCCAAAGAAGAAGTCTCAGTATAGAACAGAACAGATACAGCTGACCACATCAACAGGCAAGCAGGCGGGCAGTCAGTCACTGGGATGACGTGATTGAACAGTTAAATACAGTCGGTCTTTTGAAGACTGCAGCATATTCAACATCCTGCTGCTGCTGCTGCTGTTGTTTATCTGTGGCTGAAACAGGCGTTTGGAATCTCCGACATGTCTAAGCAAGCAATCGATTCCTCTGCTTTAATGGGGTTCCACTGACATAACTGCAGAGGATTAAATATGAATATCCTGTCTCTTAGAAGTGCCCTTCTAATCAGCTTAGAAAGATTCCTTAAATATCCTCCTCTCTTTGAAAAACGAAATAAACTCCAACAATATCATCAGGAAAAGAACAACAGCCAGATGAGTCACTGCTTGTCTTTTATTGCCGAAGCGTCCATCCGGGGCTTCTGTGTCGGACACGTTCTCAAAAGCTTTGTTACAAATCGTAAGATAAGGCAAACCAATTATGGGACTTTTTCCCCCCTTCTTCCCCTCTCCGAAGGAGCGGGGCCTTCAGTGCTGGCGCGTTGCATGTACAAAAGGGAGATGTGGCTCCTCACACATTGAGGCATAAAGAGCTGAGCAGGCACTGGTTGGCTGTCTGCATAATGAAAAACCTTACATCGTCCCTCAGTGAGTGAGAGGGAGTGAGAGGGAGTGAGAGGGAGTGAGGTGAGATACTGGTGTGCACTGACAGACCCACACTCTCACACACAGGCATTCAGATCCTCTCTCAGTATGTCTGTCTGTATGTCGTCACTGAACCCTGCTTTGAGTCGTGAAGGAGGATGTGCTAAATGATAAGCCGGCTCACATGACGTTCCCAGGTTGTCGGGACACTGTAGGGAGAATGGCCCGGTGCTGTCGGCTGCCGAGACCCGTGTGCTGGCCCGACTCACAGGCGTTCAGCCAGGAAAGGTGAACGGTGTCGGGTCAAAAGGTGAGCTCGAGGCAGCTCTCACCCCTGGATGCCTGGCCACTGACCGCAGGCTCTGCTTATGAGTCCAGGGACGTGAACCGCGAGTAGCTCCCTTTGTCGAAGTTCACCCCTGTTTATTAAAAGGACCAAACCCTCAGTATTGCAGCACATTTAGAATGATTTGAGGATCTTAGTTTTTACTCATACAGTAGAGGTATTTTCGCTCAGGGCTGCGTAGCTAATACGTGTCATAAAGGACTGGTTTGCTCTGTGTGGTTTGTGTCCAAGGGCTATATACATTTTCCTCTCAATGTTTGTTTCCTTACAGGAGGTTGCAGTCAATGGCACGCATGTACGCACGCACACGCACTCCCACATCTAAGAGAGGATCATGTTATAAGCCCTGCATGTCCCTAACATCCACCTGTGTAACTGAGTGAATTGTCCCTCCTCCATAGCTCAGTGCTCTCCAGGTATCTGCTTGTAAACTGTTCATGTTGTCAGATTGGAATTGGGACGGCAGGGCCCACCAACTTATTGGAAATCTGGGGAAATGGATAACATCAGTGTTATGACACTGCATATTGCCCTAAATCGCTTTATTGGTAAAATGATAGTGCTCTTCCAATTTGAATAATTTTATGGAATCCCTCACAGAACAGTTTAATTATGTTATCACACAACTCGCAACATCTGTCTTTATACTGGAGCAGATGACAGTTTTATTACAGGCTGAATTTCTTTGGTGGTTCTGGCAATTGATGAGTGATCTGATTAATAATCATACAGATGGAGGTGAAATTGAACAGTAATGTGCTTGTATGTAGAAAAGGGGAAAATAATTAGAAAAAAACACGCCTTGTGTTTTTGTCAAGGCCTAAGCCTCCTGCAATTGAACCATATTGCTTTTTGGGTGTAGTTAATTGGTATGCAATATGTTTCTCTCCCAGGGAAACGAGAATCTGGTTAGCAGGACTTTTGAAGCCTTTCGTCACGTCTTGTTGAGTTTTCCTTCCCGTGCTAGTTTAGGAGGTAACTGGAAAATCAGCATCAATCTCTAACCCACCAACAGGAATTACCCAGCCAACCGAACGTCCCTCAGGCCACCAGGGGACGCAGACTCCTGACGTCTCGCTTTTTTATTGGCAATGTTATTTGCAAAATCGTCATTTAATGAACTCTTCCGTTTTGAGTTTGCCTCCAGCGTGTCCTATCACCCAGCGAGACGCGACTGAGTTGAAGCCCACCCCATCCCAAACCACGCCCCGCCCCCCCAACCCGAAGTTTAAAATAAACGACTGTTCTGTGGTTTGACATCCCGTTTACCCCCCTCCCCGGCCCGGGTGGGTGGGGGCACGTGCGACAGATGAGTTGTTTGACAATGAGGTAATCAGAGATCCTTTTCACCCCCCCGCCCCCATGCTCCGACAAGAGGGCAACGCTTCAAGGTAGGTCCCCTCATGTCTGTTCGGTAGCTCCTTCCCCGACTCATGAAAAGACCCGCCGGGTATAATGGACGTCAGGTGAAATGGTCAGCACCGGGGGAGGGGGGGCGTTTGAAGTGTATCTCAGTGGAAGGTGAACCGTCCCGAGACCCGTATTTAACCAGGACGACGGGCGGGTCCCGCTACACCGCGGCATGTAAACGATGAACCCCTATGCTGCTATCCTTGGGAAGCGTGAAGTGGCTCTCAATGCGCGGTGCCCGCATGCTGTCTGATGGGCCGGCCTGCACTGGAGGGAGGAACTCTGAACTTCTGAGCAGGTGTCCGGAGCAGCTGCTGTCCAGAGGCAGACGGGGAAACACGTCTGTGTTGTTTCAGTATTAGATGGATTATTGGGTGAGCTGAACTGTGGCGAGGCTTTCGACTAAATGCATCGTTGATGTTTTATTTAAAGTTATACCCACAGCCCCCATCGAGACGCACGCGCGCACGCACTCTGGTATAGGTCTGTTTTTGTTGAGCAGATTGTGTATTTAGCGTTGTAAATAAGTAAGCGTTTTAACAGGGCCTCGGGAGGCCTGAGTTGGGGATGTACAGGCCCAAACATGACTGGTTTTAATAGCCTTTGTCAAAACACCGTTTAAACAAAACCCCTTATTCACTGCAATGGAATGTTTACATCTAGTTGAATAATAATGCCTTTTTAGGAGAAACTTGTCTTTTAGGATGGCTAATTTGACCCAATTTATTAAGCATACTGTTAAAGATGCACAATTCCTCTTGGGAAAACATTCAAGCACAGGCTTATACATTTTTAATGAGAGCTCTACTTTAAAAACTTCATAGAATTAATATGTATCAGAAAAGTATTTCCTACACAGAAAACTTCTGGGTAATTAATATTCATAGGCTGTGCTTGTTAACACCCCCAATGCAAGTGCAATGCAGATCCAATTAACATAGAATGGGCCCTAAGGAATTTGGCAGATAAGGGTTAAACGAGCTATTGAAATTGAAACCGGGACTGTCTCCCATTAAAACACTTATTTGTTTCAATAAAGCCCTAATCCTCATAGCTGCATTCACCTCAGATTAAGGCATCTACTTCGGAAACCACAGCAGTATAGCGAGTATATGTTTGTGTGTGTGCGGTTACCAACAGAGGCAGAAGCCTGCTAATGTAAAAGCGGTGTAGTGAAACTGTCTTTATATCTTATTCATAATCTACATGCCTCACTCTCGGTAACAGACGGTGGTGTTCCTTCACGCCGTCAGACTGGGCTGGCTGGGGCCCGGGTGACAGATAGGGATGTGCTAGAGACCGACTGATGGCAGCCAAACTCCTGTTTAGTCCTGCCAGTGGTCTGTTAGCACGCAGGCCTGCAATATTGCTCCCCAGAGCACCTTTTGAAGAATGCGCCCACCGCCTGTTTACTAAAGGGCTCCGAATGCCTTTAAAGGGGTTAGCTGCCGGCTATTACCCAATGCCCATTAAAGTGCTTGAGAAGAAACCAAAGGGACTTTTCTGTTTTCACGCCCACCATCTTGTTTCGCTTCCCGCGTGGCCTGCTCTCTACATCAGTCGTCTCATGCCGAGCAGTGAGCATAGTGGATATGTGACATTTCACTTCCCCAGTTGATGACGTTCTGGGTGCGGACGGCGTCGGTAAATAGCCTCTATTAGATGACCGGCGGCGGCCGCGGCACCGTATGACAGACTTACCTTGGCCTCCACACGCGGGTCTCTTGGCTCTCTGAAAACAGGCGGTTAGCGGTCGAAGGGGCACCGCGTCTCTCCCTGTTTCCGTGGCAGTAGATGATGACTCGCTGGATGGACAGTGAGATGTTATTAACAGAAAAACACCCCTCCCCACCGTTGCCCCCTTTTGTTAGGGTGAAAGGACGAATGTGACAAATAACCGACACCTAAAATGAGTGCCCGTAAGAGGTAAATATATATGTCCAATGTGCTCCTCGCTCTGCCTCCTTCCAGGGCACATTTGATGATTTGACGCGTCGTCTCCCGTAGATGCATGTATCGGTGATTAATAATGACCTGCGATGGCGGCGGGACCTGTGTGTGCGCGGCAGAACGGTTGTATACCATTTAGGGAATGATACGGCGTGTCTACGATGTGATGTGTCCTCATAAATAAAACTGATGGCACCCCAACATCCTGTGACTGACGGCGGCCATAAATACTCACCCACAGCCCCAACAGTATAAATCCTCATTCACTCTCTGTCCCTCTATCTATCTCTGTACAAAAAGATATATTATTAAAATGGACAATGAAAACAAAGCTTTCTCAACTGTGAGGAGGCCGGTCGCAGCCCCTCTGGAGAGCAGGAATGCGTGTTGGGTTGGTTCGTGTTGGGTTGGTCCTCCTGTGGGCTCGGCTGCCCCTGTTGTTCTTGTTGTTGTTGTTGTTATGTTGTTTACAGTCTCTGAGATGATGTAACAGGATTTCTCTGGAAGTGCTAGCTAGTAAACGGGACAGAAAATAAGACAGGCTTTTTATGCCTTCTTCTGTTCCTTCCTTCCAACCCCCAACCCCACCCTCCTTGTTTTCTCCTGAACCAGGAGTATATTCCGCCTTTTACAGAGGGGAACGTGGGCCTTGAATATAAGTGTGACTGGTTTTTGCGTTAGGTGCTCCCGGGGGTGAGGGAAGGATATCATGTCACCGTGTAGAATGGGAATCTGGAAACTAGCAGGAAACACCGCCCCCCATTTCTGAGCGTTTTCTGCTTGATTAGAGCTGGATGACGTTCATTAGGATGCTGGACAAAGGGGAGCGCCGCTTCGGGGCGCAAGTTTCAAAGACGTTGTTTAGAGCAGGGCCTGGTGGCCCCCCTGCCTGCTCCGGGGAGACTGGGCCTGGGGACGGGCCCTGACAGTCCACGTCCGGCAGGAGTCGCCTAGGTAGTGACGGGCCTTTCATTCCCTGCAGAGATAGGCCACTGTCCTCTATCAATGTCCCCTGGCTATCTCAACATCTCCATTCATCACACGGGTACATCAGTTGGACGGGAGATAGATGGCTCTGTCGATATTCACAACACAAAGCAATTTGATGCCAGGAGTTGTATTTCACCCAACCGCCGAGGTCAGAGCTGAACGTCAGCCACCTAACGCCTTGCATAATGTAGTTGTTTGAACATTTACAATGGATAAGCCATCTTGTTTTATTTAATTGTGGGTGTGGGTGTGGGTGTGGGTGTGGGTGTGGGTGTGGGTGTGGGTGTGGGTGTGCGCACATGCGCGCGCACACACTTGCAATACTGACTGCGCTCCTACTCCGGGGTGTGTGTTCTTGTGTGCGGCAGAGAGCGAGTCATTTCCCTAATGTCTGCACTTATCGACACAACTTCCTCCCATATAACAATTCCCACAGCGCCACTTGTGTAATATTTTTTGTAATTACGCATGCACTCAATTTTCTTTTGTCGGGCCTCAGATAAACATTTGTGTAATCATTGCATCTTGCCACAGCCTAATCCGTGTTGTAGCATCACGGCATATCATGATAAGTGCCAACATTGTAAATAATCTGTTAATTATTATATTCATGCAATTGTCCTTTGTCTTTGGCAACCATTGGTATGTGTCTGGATGGAGCTTTTGACTGGGGAACACAGCTCTTATCCAACTCAGCTATCTCCAATGTATTGGAGAAGTACAACATTGAGAGTATGATTAATTTTTCAATTTCTCTCTGCGGATATCTAATAATTGTGCCCATAGATAGCCAAGGGCCCTTATTAAACATTAACATGCAAAAAGTTAGAATCAGAAAGATGGTATTTTGGATTGAATAATGTAAAATAACTGTAGGGCAACAGAAAAGAAGCAAACTAGTCAAGGTTTATTCTTCAAATGTTTCCCCCACCCTGAGTGCTCTTAATTACTAACTCTTATCTGCAGACTCAACACTATATTTATTTTTCCTCATTGCCAAATTACAATGGTGTAACCTTTTAAAAACTCACACAAATGTCTGTAAATCTGTGTAAGGAGTTACTTGAAATGTCAGATTGAGGAATCTGCCAGGATTGTGTTTTCTATTGGTATGTAATTGTGGGGGCAAGACAATATATTTTTCATGATTATTATTATCTCAAGTTCTGATAATTAATTCATGCTTGTGTTCAGCATACAAATCCTCGGCTCCTTTATCTCTGAGAGGCGTCGGCGGTTTCCCACGTGGTCTTCATGAAAAGGAAGACCAGGTTTTCCTCTCGTTCCCAGGAAAGAGGCCCTGTGCCTTTAAGACCGTCTGTGTGGAGGGCGGATCCACATGGACTTCCTTCCCTGTTCTGTCTTCATCACTTTGCTCACTTCCACATAATATCATCTTCATCTCCGATAGCTGTGGCACAGGGAACTGCTTTTGTTGATCAAATTTGGCCTGTCTAACACTGCCATCTCCTCTGCTGAAGTGTGGGCCTGTGCCTGGAATGCGTGGCGGAGTTGAGCCTCCGTGTGGTGATTGATTGATTCCACCTGTCACAGGACAAGATAACCGCATCAGTAAATACTCTACACTCCTCAGCCCCCCCCCCCCACAATCACAATCGAGGGCATCGCCGGGGCTACGGCACACCGATGCATGTTGGGAATTCATTGAGAGGTTGGATTGCGTCGGGTGAGTGTGGGTCTGTGTGTGCTCGACCTGCCATGTTTGTTTAGTCCATTCCCCAATCTACCTTTCAACCCGGGGGTTATGTTAGATGTAGGAAATGCAACCGGTATTTAAAATAAACACACTCTACACTGAACCGGGTGTTCTCTGGGTGGATTTTGTTTGAATGAAGTTATAACAATGGTTTATTTAATTTTTTGCTTCTGTGTTGTGGCTGTACCATGTGTGCTCATCGCCATGCCTTTTCTTGAAGTTGTCCTCTGGTTTGAGGCATATTAAATTAAATTGGCCATTTGTGCTATATTTATCTCTTTCCTGGAGACTTTTGTACTATCTTTGAAGTTCACACTCAGGCTCAATGAAAACAATAAATTGCGTCCTTATCTTTTGAGCGACATCAAGATGAGTTTTTTTTTTTGGTTGATTTGGAGAGAAAACAATAAGAGTCTGGGAAATGGACACCAGTCTCACATTACCACCCCTGTCATGGAATGAGAGGGAGGTGAAATGGAGAAAAAAAGCTTTTAATCACAAGAAGGCTGTGTTTCTAATGTAAAAGTGTCAAAGATGTGGTCGAGCCTGGAGTAAGTGAAATCCTGTAGAGTGCTTTGTGAAATTGAAAAAGGAGCCTGTGGGATTTGGGGATGAAAAAGACCGGGAGCAGTGGTGAGACTTGGGGGACTGGAGAACCAGTGTGCCTGGTTGGCTCCTGGATAGTCTACACCTTTTCTCTGCTGACTCCCGCAGGCCTGGTCACTGCTACAGAGGCAACCTGCGTTGGGAGAAACTAGCTGCGTTTGCCAGCTAATTCCACCGAATGTGTTATTAGTTGCCTTTTGGTTTGTGTGTTGAAGTGATGCATTACTGGGGAAGTATCAGTCCTTCAGACAGATGTGTCACCAAAGGCATGTGCTCTATTACCTGGCTCTTCCTAGTTATATCCTGTCGATTATATACTGTTATTACACTGTATGTGCTGTAATTTATCTCTTTGTGTATATCGTACCACCAAACATATTGTAATTTATTGGTGTACTTTATTGATCTGACTTCCTCCCTTTTGCCCCATTTTGCACTTTGGAGTACTCTGTAACTTTGTGACCTGGTCTTAATGGTGAATGAGAATTGGTTCGCAATCGGCTTACCTGGTAAAATGAAGGGGAAATATATTAATGAAAATGAATGTTTGGTCTGTGTAGTGCAGGACTGAGACTCATGTCTCAGCATGTCTCTGCTTGTACCCCAGTCTCCCTGTGTCTTTCTGGGCCGGGCTTGAACCTGGCCTGGGTGGATGAGAGGGGATAGCAGGATCTCATGCTGGCAGGTGGACGGCATTGTGGGTAGCCGCAGCTTCTGCCTTTTCGCTGACTCGTCACAGAACCAGAAAGAAACTGTAAACTAGAGGGGAAAATGAACATTTATGCGCAGAGGTTTGTGTGTGTGTGTGTGTGTGTGTGTGTGTGTGTGTGTGTGTGTGTGTTCTATTTGAACCACCTGATCTCCAGCCAGAATGCCGGTTTTACCCGCATATTTCCAACAGATGTTGAGGAGGGGAAGAAAAGCCTCCTACAATCAAAATAATTATCTTTACAGCTGCATGTTTACTAAGTGTTTATGTGATATTCTGCAGTCTGTCAAACTGGGCCAGATCTCATGTGTTAAACCACGATAAACACCCTATGTATTAATATTTAAACACCTTTGAGGATTCCAATTTGATTTCATTTCTAAAACAAACCCTTTCGCAGAACAGCTCATGTTAGTCGCTGTGACGCCGTCCCAGGTTTGTGTTGCGCTCTCCAGTGGCTCACCACATCCCCTCCAGTACTGTTACAGTAAATACCTGAGTCCACCCCCCACTGTCTGCCTCACCTGCCCGGCATGAATCACCGAAGACGCCAAGCACAGGCATGCGGGCATGTCTCTTTCATGGGCAGGTTGAGAAGTTACAGGAGTGCTGTAGCACTGTAGCCATGGGGCAGAACTGCCTTAACTTGTCCTGTCGCCAAACACCAATCACAGCGAGCTGTTCCAGGATACTGATGCGCTAAGCAAGGACAATGATTGACGTGCAGTTTGTTTTAATCAAAACTCTCATCTTGGCTTTAGTCAAGTGTGTTGGTGGTAAAGATTGTCTAAGATCTGGGGGAAAGTGTCACATTACGTGGAGTTCTTGTGCTAAGTGCTAACGTCATTCCCTGAGGTATACAACTGTAGTGCAACATGCTAAGTGCTAACATAATTTCTTGTTGGTATATTACTGTAGTGCAACATGCTAAGTGCTAACACTGGTCCTCGTGGTATACTACTATAGTTCAAAATTTTGTTTTGGGAAATTTATATAGCTGCATTGTATTTTGATTGACATCCCCCTGGAATAGATTTTAATTTGAATTATCACTGGAGTTTGTTACTTTGGATGGCGGGGACATCAGTGTCCCTGGTGAATACAGAAGGTAATGGGAGGGAAAACAGTTAATTATGCTAAACCTGTAAATTAATAAACCATTGACCTCCAGTTGTAATTGATTTCATTGTATTTATCAGCCTTTTAGCTTTGTTGTACCTTCTTTCTATTACTTTTTGATGTAATTTATTGGCTGATTTTTGGTGGGTCAAAAAGTCAATGCTTCAAATATAGAGGATATCTGTGTCTGCTCTGTTTACAAGCAGGGCAATTAGACTTGGCAGCATTTACGTGACAGAATGATTTAATATCCTGGAATGAGAGCAGTGAGTTCACTCCCTGCAGAGTGACAGTATACCAGTGTCCATTTGTTTTACCCCATTCGCAGAAACTCAAAATGCGGATGTGTGTTGTATTTTTATTTGATTTGTTTCTTTACATTTTTATGCACTGGCATTTCAGACAACCAAAATAATGTAAATTAGTCGGCCTGAGCCAATGTCTGCAGCTGTCTGTATGGTTCAGAAATAGCACTGTTACGCTTGTGTGTCTGCACTGAATCTGGCATTGAGCCGCGCAACCCTTCTTAGCAACGCAGCGGTCGGTGACTGTGCGGTGAGACGCTGTGGACAGCTTGGTGTGCAGGCACAGCCTGGGTGATAACATGGACTACTTTACATGTAAATTCCCTAGTTATTCACCTCGAAGTGAACCCATTGAGAGTGATTCTGGAACTGGCCTAAAGACAGAGGTGTGCTTTTATGACTAGGTAAGGCATGTCCCTTCAAAGGCCCTAAAGCACTGGATCTCTAAACCCTCCTCTTTAATCATTGTATCACTCATAAACGTGTGTGTGTGTGTGTGTGTGTGTGTGTGTGTGTACCAACGTCCTTCCTGTTTCTCTTTTCTTTTTTTTAACATAATCAGCAAAAATAAAAGCCGTTGTAAGCTGGCTCATATTAAAGAGGTGATTATTGGTAATAAATACTTTTATACATACTTATTACAGAGGCAGTTTTCTTGTGCGGTTAATGAGAGTAATTTGATCTGCTTGAGAGATTACAGCTCCCAAGAATTAATGCGGCAATCCCATTCCAAGATGGAGCGAGATCTAAGATTGTTCTCAGGTCATGTGCTGCTAGATGCGCCCCTCTCACATAGCAGCTAATGGAGTTGAACAGCAGTCTGTCATTTCCCCGACTGGCCCCCTCTCTATAGCTCACATGCCCTTGGTTCCTGCAGTGCTTGTTGTTTGGACTGCCTGTTCTCCACTTTTGGTTTGGGTTGTCACTGAGGTGTGTGTGTGTGTGTGTGTTTCACATTTTAAGGGAGGACAGAACTAGTAACCAAAAAAAAAACAACAAAGAACGATAATGAAGATTTATTGTCAGCTAATGCAAGATTCAGCACCTAGATGGATTCATTAACTAACCGCCTTTCATTTTGAATTCATCCAAGTTCCATCAAGGCAGATTTTCTACAGAAGCCGGGGTTTGTTTTTTTCACCACAGCCGGCGTTGTTTAATATTTCCATCACATGTTTATGTAAGCCCTTTAAGCTTGGCACATAACTTAATTTGCCCGGTGATCATCTTCTCCTGCGACGTTTATTGAAGCCCACAGCTCAGGAGGTGTCTGTGCAGAGTGCTGAAGGTGGCTTGGGCAGATTGAAGACGGCCAATTCTGTAAGCGCACTGCGCTTTGCATGTTAATTACAACCGGATGTTATGTTTGTTAAAAGTGCTTACTTACACAGCTTTTCCCGGGACTCAAAACGTTCCTTACGCAAGTAAACTGTGACTTGTGAGTGTTCGAGCATAACGGCCAGCGTTAATGACAAACGAAACAAAAAAAGTATGGCTGCTCTATTCTTGTAGCATTTTCCCTGAACATTACGATGCCTCACGTCAGTCCAAGCTGACTGGTGATCTGTCCAGACACCCAACCCTGCCAGGAGATCACTCTTGTTTATGGCCAAAGCAATCAGATTTTTTTCCTTCTCCTTTATTCTTGTCTGGGTGGGATCATATTACCTGTCTTGGAATGACTTCAGCAGAGACAGTGGTATTCCCAGGGAGCTGCCTCTCCACTGCAACTCAATCCAAAGCCATGGCCAATTGGGCTGGCTGTGATTTATAGAAATATTCTGCTGTAGAGGAACTTTCCCTACAACCACACTGGGACTCCTCAACTGGCACCTCGTATACCTCCTTTTTGGGCCTTATGTCCAATCTGTCCCAGGTTAACACAGAAGAAACGGGTATCAGACGATCTGCGTTTAGCCTGGGATGAATGGAGCTATGAAACATTAAAAGCTATTTCTTATGTTTAAACATTAAAAGGCTAAATTGATGTAGCAAATAGAGCCGGGAACAGCAAGTTAACTCATTATCATGACCCTTAGATGTCAATACAACATGTGTTTTGATTGGACAGTATACCCCAGTTTGTCACCAATCCCCAATTTTATTGTGAATTGGTGTTTCCAACTTGCTGAACGATGCAAGTTGGGAAGTTTGAGAAAAGGAACAAAAACATGCATTCCTGTTGAGAGGATGACAGAGGCCAACCTAAGCCAATCTGTATAATGACATCTAACATACTGTACTATATAGATTTATCTCCCTGCATCTATTGTACCATCGTAGTGAATGATATTATACTGTGGAATGATATTTCACTGCCTGAATTTCTGGATTCGTCTAATCTATGGCAGGGTTTGGAAATGGTTTTTTCTCTATAAGCAAATGTTACATCCTGTATTCAGCGCTTATACATCCTGACCATATCACCGTGATTGGCTGCGGGGGATGTCACTCCATCTTCTAGGTGTGTCGGAGTGTTGGCACGCAACGTATTCTAGGCACACGTCCTGTCCCGGACCTTTGAGAGGCAGAGCGGTGAACGCCAAGTGCAGGAGCTGAGGACCGCTCAACTGACAACGTGCCCTGAGCGGTCCGAATCCCCCCGCGCACGTTCTTGTCAACTGTCTGATGCAGCCTGTATCATTCACCTCCTGAAGCTGCTCTTTGTAGCGGGGCGCCTTGTTTTCACGCGTCTAAGCTGCCTGTATTCGTCTTCGTTCCGTGTGACTGGAATCTGAGATTTAAGGCTTTACTGAGAGTAACTTCAGAGTTTGCGGCTGTATTGACATAGTCGGGTAAAGTGTACGAAACAAAGACCGACTAGGCCTTACCCACATTCTAACCATCACTCTATGCCCCGGATAACTCCCGGCTCACGCTGCGTTTAGGAAGCTCCGTTTCCCTTTCCAGAGCACGACACTCCCAGCTACTACCTGATGCAACTCAGCCGACTAAAATGCAATAACAAACTAAACAAGGAGGTTTTCCAATCCCGCACTATAAATATCCAGCACGGTTTGCCTGCCCAGGACAGTTTCCGCGTTTTATCGACTTGACGGAAAACGCAAACAGTGTCACCAGGCGTGGCGTACCAGGAAGGGCTTCGGGTGAGAGGAGAGCACGGAGGGGGATCTTGCCTCGCTCGGGTTCCCGGCACCTACTTTGAATCTTTTCTTTACTTCTCTCGCTCTCTCTTCATGCTCTTCACTCCATCTTCCTCCCTCTCTTTTCCCTCTCCTTCTGCCGTCTGAACGAGGAAGCAACACATTGGCTGCTCCCCCAACTGATTTGCCTCCTCGTGACCTCCCTTTAGTGGGGCCATTCACGGGCGGTGCTGAAGCAGAATGCAGTGCAGCCAGCGGGGCGAGAGAGACACACGGACCCGCTCTGAAAGACTTCCCCGGTGAAGTGGATTAAATCAGCGACAGGCTAGTGGAGCCGATTACCCTGAATATGAAAATGCAGTATCTTAATGGTACATATTTTCATGAGGCAGCCCAGTTGCCTTTCATTCTGCGGCTAATATGTCTATTCTTATGAGTCATTTACTTCTTTAATTACCTTTAGCAGCAGATGCACAATGGTGTATTAATGTGAGTGATTTTTACGGCCTCTTCATCATACACTGCCTGTGAAGTTGAAAGGCGTAATTGAGGTGGAAGAGCGACTCGTGAGAGAAACAATATTTAGTTGACAGCTTCCCTTGTAGTCTGGGAGGGTGTTTATGAGTTTACACCACACTAAAGCAGTAATAAACACACTATTCATTTAATATCGGCTGAATGGCGGGGACAAAAATGCCTTCATGGAGAGGAGATTTGCATTATATTTCCGAATCATGACAGGATGTTGTCGTCCCAAAATAAAACAGAACTGTGTCTGAGTGTGTTAATGGGAGTGTGTGTCTGTGTGCCCCTGTGAGTCTTCCCGGTGTTAATACAGGAAAATCATTTCTAAATGTTTTTGCATTCATCTCAAGTGTAGTTTTTTTTATCACAGATGACGTGTGTGTGTGTGTGTGTGTGTGTGTGTTGTCTCTGCAGTGCGTGTGTGCTTTTCTTCCTATGTATGTTTTTGAATTCGGGAACCTCTGAAAAGAGGCCTCCTCTTTGCCATCTGTTGTCAAGCTGTTGGCTGAGGAAGGCCGGAGAATCCAAACAAGCGCCGACGGCAACCCACAGCAAACGGAAGCTGTCAGGCCCGCATTGCTGAGCTGACCTCCGGGGCCGCGGGTCACCCCGTCGTACCAGTCTCTGAGCAGAGTGCCTGGCCCGGACGGGGCTCGCCTGGTGGGGCACTGTTTACTCTCCAATCTGCTCCGTTCCCCTCCCTCCGCTAACCTCCCTCCCCTCTCTCCCTGGCCTCGGTCTCCAGCCCTCCCTCCCCTCTCTCCCTGGCCTCGGTCTCCAGCCCTCCCTCCCCTCTCTCCCTGGCCTCGGTCTCCAGCCCTCCCTCCCCTCTCTCCCTGGCCTCGGTCATCAGCCTCCCTCTTCCAGCCGCACTCGCACTTATAAACTTCACTTTCCACCCCGTTTTTTTCCTTTCACTCCGTGTTCCCCCCGAAAACACCTCAGAATCCGATGCGTTACCTGGCACGGGGGGGAAACAAACACAATGGGATTTTTATTGAAGTCAGCTTGCATCCTCTGTAATTGCATGCTGTGCGTTATATTGTTTAAACATGGCAATTTGAAATGTTTAGTGTTGTCATAAATATTAATAGATTATTTGAAAAGTGCAGCGACGGAAGGGAATAGAATGGTTTGAAGTGGGTATAAAACATTGATTTATTTATGTATTCTACATGAATTAGTTTGGAAATCTAAACACGGGTTATAGAGTGTTTTTCAGAGGGTCTGTAATGTGCAGGGTTTGGACATGGGTGCCTGTTTTCCATGTGGAGAGGCTTTTTGGAAATGGCATTAATTATATACTTACTGGGGATCTGTCCCTGCCTACTTTGCATTGCAGATAAATGGCCATAGCACAAAAAAAGGACAATTAATATAAATAGACATGATCCTCATGCTGCTTATCTGCCTCACATGTTTAAGAATCCCCCCAAAACCCTATGCATTTAAATTAAAATGGCACTTATTGGAAGTGAATATACTACATGTTTGCACTCTCAAACCCCCCTCCCCAACCCCAGTACATCATCCTACTGGTACTATTCTGAAAAATGAGCGTCGGCAACTGCTCCAGATTTAACCGATTTCTCTGCCGGCGTTACAACGGGCTGCCGCTTCGCCGAGACAGCGCTGGGCTCGGCCGCAAAGGCCCCCTGGTTTGGATGAGAGGTGGGCTCAGGGCCCTGAGTGTCGGGTGGGTTCAGACGGGGCGCTGTTTTACCAAGGTATTCGAGCAGATAACCTTGACATTCAGGCCATCGCCACCTATTGGGAACCTATTGAGCCCTGGAAGGGGGGGTCTGTCGAGCAGGACTGCATTAAGGGATAACCTATTAGCCGTGTTTTTGATGGCTGTCTGATGTCCTGGTCTCCTGTCTAATAAACTCCAGCCACTGAGTAAACAGCCGGTACTGGACGCGGCTCTCCTCTCACTGCCTCTCCTTCTCTACCCACTTCACAATGGCCGCAGGGATCCGGTTACACCTGCGCGCACATCTTCCTGCGATTAGGGTCAATTTCGGAAACGATTTCGCATTCAAGGTCTTCCCTGGCGTTGGCGTTAGGAGGTGGTCATCGGTGAGTCAGAGAACATAAAGAGAACTCTCTCTCCTGATGGGCCTGAACAAACACGCTAAACCAGACCCAGTGTTTGATTCTCATCACCCCAGGCCCTCCCAGAGGAGCCGTCCTGAATGGAAGCCCGGCTCCCCACGTTTCTACTGTCTGCCTGTCTGAAATGGAGAGTCCGGAGTGTTGTTTGTCTCCTCTTGACTTGGTTTGAACTAACCCAGCCGGCATTAATGAAAAGCCTGAGCAGAGTCTCCACATCTGGTTTTCAAGGAGATACTGTGCTCTGTTGATTGGATGTTTCTCTGTGGGACCCTCCTTACAACCAGCACATCTGAGTTACTATGCTGTTGGATTTCGGTCGTCGGCCATTTTTTGTGTTGTTTCCTCAAGGTCAACGGATTACGCTGTGGAAGATGCATAAGTGTTTGCTATTTATCAAGTAAAAACTCTTCAGTTGTTAGCACAAGAGTTCATTATGGAAGTGCCCTTGGTCACACGTCCAAAAGGCCTGCGCCGTTACATCGCGGTGAAAGGTGTCGAATACTTGACTCTGTGGTAAATCTCTGAGCAGGGATTTGTACAGTGCCCAGAGCTGGCTTTAACAGCAGGAAGCCCAAAGCCTGTAAATAATCCACATGTGCAGACTGCATATAAAGACATCCAGTACTTAGCCATTCCCTTATCGCTGCTACGTAGCCCTGGGACACGAGAGCTGCTGGTGCCTGTAAGAGGCTCTGTTTCACTAATACGGCGTGGAAGAAGATGCAGATAAGGCGCTCGTTGTTTACTGAGGCAGAGCGGTTAGCAGGTGTGAACTTTGGACGCATTTGAAATAGATAAATAAAAGGGGAGTGCAAATGACAAGGATACCGAATTGCGTCGTCTTTGTTGCCGATAAGACCTTGTCGGATCCTGGAGGGTGTTTTCCAATCAAAAGTACCTGAAGCGATCTCCCTCTGCGTTTGTGCTTGTGCTTGATGTTGTCTCTCTCTCTGTGTGTGTGTGTGTGTGTGTGTGTGTGAGCGTGTGCTAAATGTTTATTATATTTCTTATCCTAGCTCATACTGTACAGCTAGATCTTAGCCTGTACTAGAAACAACCGTATCAGGACATTCTAGTGAAGCTTCTCCAGTTGAACCTATACATACAGATTGTGCACCTAGTTATCCAAATCCAATTTGCGAAACCTCAAATTACTCATGAGATGTTTCGCCCGTTAGAAAGATAACCTGTTCTGTCTGCTATGGTTTCCTAGATTAAAACAAGTCAAACGTTACTACGTGTGTATTAGAAACCCAAATGAATTCCGTGTACACATTGGATTTCCCCCCTTTACATCCGCTTCTCCCTATAGCAAGGCTGGCTGCCCGTTCCCTTTCACCCAGTCATCCGTTTCCATTGTCTGTCTTTGAACTGTTTATGTATCTGATCAGTTCCACCTAATATGTCTGTTGATTTGCTCCATTGTAGTGCCCAGACAACATGCTGTTCCCCTCATGTCTCTGGGCTTTAGATGCTCCAGCCTGTCAGCCAGTTTATCGCAGGCGTCTGGAGCTGCTTTTACACTGGTACGTCTATCAAGCCCCAGTACCTTTGAATGTGAGATCAAAAGGAGAGGAATTCCAGTGGAAGAGAAGAGAGCGGGAGAAGGGTCTGTGTGTGGAGAGGAGTGGGTGCTGTGTAAACACCACTGTGACAGCTCCGAACGGGTTGTTTTAGCACAGTGTTAGGCCTCTCCGCGGCAGCCAGCTACAGTCGCCACGTTAAGCGACAAATCATTCCGTGGGCCTCTAGCCAGCCTCTACTCGGGGAAACACTACATAGGCTCCCCGGCTAAGC
This sequence comes from Esox niger, assembly GCA_016801105.1. Classification (NCBI taxonomy): domain Eukaryota; kingdom Metazoa; phylum Chordata; class Actinopteri; order Esociformes; family Esocidae; genus Esox; species Esox niger. Next base: position 25,998 of record JACXGJ010007737.1, read on the forward strand.
CATTTTGTTTTCTTATTTTTTGATAATTAGACTTGTCCTGTGTCCTTGGCTCTTAACTACTTTCCAAAGTCATTTGGGAAGACAGAGCTAGGACTAATAAATGGTTATTGTTTGACATGTTTTTTTCTCGGAAAGTATTAAAGCTTTTATATTTGATGATCAACACGAGAACTCAATAGTGAGAGAATGTCGCCGAGGGCTAATTCACCGTACGGATCTAAAGGCTATTTGCCGGTTTCTTTTTTTTTTTTCTGTCAATAATTCCCAGAACTGTATGTCTTCATCTGCGAATGTCTGGAGCTCCCATCACACATCCTGTTGACTCAGTATCGTTGGTCCAACACCCTGTGTAGTCAGCCAAACACGTTACACCGAAGCATTTCAAGTCATATGTTTTTGTCAAGTCGTCATTAAACCCCTCAAACCATCAGCGGGTTGGGGCTTTGTTTCATAGGACCTGCTGTCCTCTTCCACTCCACCACCCGGTCATTTGACTTGCTGCCGCGGATATTAACTGAGTGTATAACCGTCAACTTATTAACTAGGACTTGAGGTGGTATTGTACTGCACGTATAAGTGCGACAGTAGATTCTGTGGGTCCGCCACTGTTGATAGGAAGATAGGATGTTCGGTCATACTGTAACTGAGCGAGATGAATATCATGTTTTTAGAATGAGAGCAATGAGTAGTGCCTAAGTATTGCATTGGTGTTGTCAGTTTGTGTGGGAGGGAACCAAGGGCTGTACTATCTTTATCAGTGTGTAGGCTTAGGGTTTTCCCCTCAATAGCATTAGGCAGGGCAAGGGAGCAGAGCAGCAGGGGGAGAGAGAGAGAAGAGACCGAGGAGGAAAAGAGCTGGTGTTTTCATCTATTAAAACTTGGAGTGTGGCAGCTTTGTACACTGGTCATATTCTTGCCTCATGATGTCATCCCACAGGCCTGTGTTTGAGAGGGTCAGCACGCACGCACACAGACCAGCACACAGCTGTTTGCCCCAGTGTCTAAGCTTAGCTCCCCAGCCAACCCCGTTCCTCTGTAGAGCTCAGGCCTACAGGACAACTGGTTCTCCTGCCACTCGCTCTTCCTCTCTGGCTGTAACTCTTTCACCATACCCTCTTCCTGTTGAGATTTCACTTTCATGCAATCTTTCACACATTCCTCTCTTTCTCTGGCTCTGTTTACTTTTCGCACGCTCCTCTCTGTACTGAATACCTCTCCAGCCCCTCCCTGTTTTCTTCTTCCATATAGCCGTTTTAATTTTACTGCGCCTGGCAATCAACCTAACTTGTAAACCGGTTGTGTTCAGGAGTGCATCTCTGCTGTGTGAGATGGGCTTGGATGTGCCCCTGACTGTTTGTTTAATTGTGGGTGTAATCGTCTGAGGAACACGGAAAGAATGAGCCCAGATATTTACTCAGATGTCTTACTGGTGTAGGTGTGAGCCTGGCTTCTCGCTGTGGGAACACACGCTTGCTTTTCTTGGTATCAGTGTGGTTTTCATGA
>JACXGJ010007738.1:0-29450 GCA_016801105.1 Esox niger
AGGGGGGGGGGGGGGGGGGGGGGGGAGGTGAGCTACAGTGTTCTTTCTTTGCTTTTCGTTTCGACATGTCGACACCTTCGGGCAATTTTACTTTTCTCAAATGTCAGAGAATCGAGTGTGACCCGGGCTACGGGTCCGGCATGGCCGAGCGTGCCCAGACACAGTTGCCATGACCTGGGTCGCATATTGTTCATAAGACAGATCAACTTTAAATACACTTTTCCAGTGCTGGTAATTGAGCCTGACAACATGATATCCCACTTGAGTATTTTCCGCATGTGGCGCAATCGATAGGTGCCAAGGCCTGCTATGGTTTTCATGAGTCACGGGTAGATGCAGACGGGTGTGTACAGGCGGCGCGATCCCTCAGCGGGACCAACCACTAACATCCACCACTATCTATCCCAGGGCACTAATCAAGCCTGGAATAGCTGATCAATACCCTGGGTGGAAATAAAGTAGACAACAGATTATTGGACCCTGGGGTTAGGCTGGTGGCGGGGTGCACTGAATGTATGGAGAGCCAGCAGAAGGTGGCCAGAGGAGAGACGGCGGGGAGGCGGATTGAGTGATTTGTTCGGAGACGCTGCGAGACACGGGAGACCTGAGGGAGTGTATGGTCCCACACAGGGTCCATACACTCCGTAAAATTCCTCTGATGTTCTGGGTAGAACATCATCCATAAAACTTGTTAATATTATTATTATTAATTTCCGAAGTTACTCTAATCGGGGCTCAGTGTCATATCATTAATATCGAGGTCTGACAAATTACATAGAAGCCAGGCCCTTTTAGACGAGCTTGAAGATGAGACGATTCTGTAATGGACGGAGAGCGGGTTTGGACTGGCCCGGTCCAGTGTTGGGCATCCAGTCCTGAAGCATGATCGGGGGAAGTTGGGAGGGAACACTGTAGATCGTTGTGTTTTCTAGAAGAACTAATTTAATCCCATCAACATGTATATGAATTATATGAATCTGTTATGCTGGTAATTACTCGCTTTCCATGCCCCACAAACAAAACTGCTGGTGCGTATTTAATCCTCCTGTTCAATTTTCATGAAACTAATTCCAGACAAAGGAGATCATGTATGTAAAAAGATCCATGAAAACACAACCTGAAATTTGCCATCGTCAGAGGAGAAAATGGCGCCCACAGGGAAACAAACATTCAAGACGGGCAAACGTGGTGCATTGTGGGCTAACAGCTGCGATACCGGATGTTCCTGTGATAACGAATAATAACCTTCCGTACAACCCTCAAGCCTTGTGAGAGAGAATATAAGTCAGTCACTTGGCAAGGAAAGTCACCACCGGAGCCGTACCTCAGAGCTAATCCCCGGATCGATCCTAATCATTGCATTAATCCAGACGAATCACTACATTAGCTATTAGACTCTGATACTGTCACACAAAGGACGACAGCAGAAAACCAATAAAAAACACTCTGAGGAGTGAAGTGCCCGTTGTTACTACTGGACACTTTAAATACACAGAATACATTTCTGACGTGCAAAGATTGGGAATATTCTGTACGACATTCCTAAACCCGCTTTATATTTTATATTCTGTTATCCACCAGGTGGGTGGTAGACAAAGCAGTGGTTGTGGGGGAACGTATAGAGTTGCATGGTAAAGGGAGGAAATGAAAGGACATGTGCAAGCTCCATCCCAGTTGTAAACATGGCTGTTGTATATTCAACGAGGCCCCACCCCTCCAAGTAGGTGTTGAATATTCAACGAGGCCCCCCCACCCCCCCCCGCTGTAGTTCCAACGCATCTACGGCCCTCTATTTATGAAGCCCCCCTATTTACAAATGGTAATGACAAGGAATATGAATACTGCATCAACATTTGTGTCAATATCTGCTGGTAATACAGAGTTTCCCCAGTCGAAAGCCTTATCTTATAATTAGCGGTGATAACAATAGCCACTCTGAAGAAGCTTGTCTGCCTCACTCACATTGGTCTTGTTTTATCTTGTTTTTAAATTAATGCATGAAATGTGTTTGTTAGGAGTAGGGAAATGCTATTTTTACTTGGACACGCTCAGCTGCTGCTGTGTGCTTTTTTGGGGGTGTAATTAATTGAAAATCATTATTTTCCATTTCTGAGGATGGCAAATACATTCTTGAGATAAGCATCGTTGAGAGATTGAACGCTTGCATGTCTGAGAACGAAGCACGCCGGAAAGATTTCAGCAAGGACGTCGCGTTAGCGTCCCTCTTTCGCACGGCCAGCGCAACTACTCCTGCTAATTCAGATTCAAGATACTGCATTGCAATGTGGCTTAGCCTATATCATGGATTCCTAAGGGGTGAGCAGTCTAGATGAGAATATGGCAATGAATTATCATAAAGCACAATAACGGGTTTGAAATGAAATCCCCTCAGACCATTCCACAAATACCTATCACACATCTCTCAAGCATTCAGATAGAAGATCCACGTACGTTTTCTATGGGGTGCGTTCAGGAGGGGGAAGACTCCTAGAGGCAAAAAGTCATTTTAATGAACCGCTCAAAAAAATGCCAGCCGTGTAATTCACTAAATGACCCGAGATCCTTTTAGAACGAGATGAGCTCAGCACATAGAGCATGCTAATTAACGCCCTACTCACAACTGGAAAGAACAAATCATGGGCCCGCTTTAAAATGTCAAGATAACCAATTACCAAATGAAAATGGCCATTACCAGCTCCATGTTGGCCACAGGTGATGAAACTACCTGGAATAACGTGGGGGATGAGAGGAAAAGGAGGGAGAATTTAATAGTTTCTCCAGATAATGACTGACCATAGACCGACTAATGGGTGGATGCTTTTCAGAAAAGTAATTGGCGTAAAATGAAAGATTTCAAGTCAAAGTTGAAATGGACAGTAAAAACATGAAAATGGTCAGGTTTGACAGTATTTTTCAATGAATGTAGAGGACAAACATTTAATGAGTGATGCAGTGGGAAACATAGTCGCCCCTGTCTCTCTCTCTCGCCCCGCCCCTGGATCGTGTACACGCCACGACGGTCATCGTTCGTCAAACCCGCGTTTCGTAACCCTCCCGGGAGAGCTCACGCCGAGCTGAGTGACCTGGCATTGTTTGACCCGCAATAACTAACTTCTATTAACAGTGCCGTTTTGTTTAGCGATTCCGTCCACTACACAGATCATAATCTCTGCTGACAAAGGAACCAGGACCAATATTGTTCTTCAGGCAGTTGCCTGGGAGATGGAGATAGACATCATGTTTTAGTGAAGAATGGGCCTCTGGGTGACTGGCAGATGACTAAGCCCGATGAAGTGGCGGAGAGATAGAAAGAGAGAGAGATGGACAGAGAGATTGAAAGAGAGAGAGTAAAGAGTAAAGACTGAGAAGGGACAGAAGGATTCCTTGTGAGAGAGATGAAAGATGGACGAATGGGGGGGGTCAACTTCCACCCAGTATTTTCCATTCAAATTTTGACAGGGTGAGCCCAGTACGATTTGAAGAGTGGGAGCCATTTTGAAGTTTTATACCTGCCTCAGGGAAGTGGGAAGCTGAACAGGAATAGATAGATACATCTCCAGGTTGGCTGGCTGTTTCCACACCTCTTTTGCTCTCGTTCCCCCTGGTTTTTGACAGGGAACTCAAAATCACTGAGCTGTTGTCTCATTTTCTACCGAACAGTGGAGTGATGCACACTCACCCGAAACGCTGTGCGCGTGCGCGTGCGCACACACACACACACACACACACACACACACACACACACACCAGCGACGGGAAGAGTGGCCTAGCCCTTCACTCAGAAATTACAGTGCATGTGTCACTTTGACACTACGGGCTGTGGAGGCACTAAATCCACAGAAACAATTGGGTAGCAATCATCTCTGACACAGAAAGAGACGGGCCTCCTCGCCGTGCCCGACAGACGGACTCGTCAGCACCCCCACCGCCCCCCCCCAGCTTTAATACATGCAAATAACAGACAGCCGTTAACACGGGGCAGATTTAGTGTGCTTCGCAAATTTTTAGGTGGCAGGAAGTGGAGAGTAATTCGTGGCCATTATTCCGTCGTCCGGATGTTTAATAATGCTTCCAGTGTTCCGCTCTCTGACTGGATAATTTGGAGGGAAAAAGACATGTCATTGTATCCGTGTGTACAGTCCTCCGTCAGAAGAAGGGGGCTTTTTCCGACAGAGCGGGTTCACTTTCTGACAAGCCCCGGTTGAAGTAGGGGAGCGGGGACGGGGAGAGGGGGAGGTGGGGAGAGGTTTGAGGGTCCAGGCCCGCCCTGTGAGAGGGGAAGGTGGGGAGAGGGTCCACGCCCACCCTGAGAGAAGGGGAGGTGGGGAGAGGTTCAAGGGTCCATGACCACCCGGTACAACTGCATTTAACTCTAAAGAAACATTCATACTCAATTAGAAAAAAGTTCTTTTGACGTTTTGGAGGCTTTTGTTGGGTCAGGCGTTTGCCTTGGGTGAGTCACCGATACAGATGTGAATGACTGGCTTTCCGGGTGGGGGGCAGGGAGGGAGGACGAGTAATATCTGAACGCCTCATAGAGGACAGAATTGCATGTTATGCGTGTGTGTTTGGAGTAGATCAGGATCTCTCTTGGCGGGTTAGAACAGCTATATTTCCACTGTGAATGGACCTATTTACGGTGCCTCAAAGTTGTTGAATGAAGAACCCTGGTCGTTCAGTGGGTTATCTGTAAATAGCCCTGCCACAACCCAACCATAACAACAGACTGTTCCCCAAACCTGGTTAGAATGTCTACAGGTCAGAGTATCTACCGGTCAGAGTGTCTACCGGTCAGAGTGTCTACCGGTCAGAGTGTCTACAGGTCAGCGTGTCTACCGTTCAGAGTGTCTACCGGTCAGAGTGTCTACCGGTCAGAGTGTCTACAGGTCAGAGTGTCTACCGGTCAGAGTGTCTACAGGTCAGAGTGTCTACAGGTCAGAGTGTCTACCGGTCAGAGTGTCTACCGGTCAGAGTGTCTACCGGTCAGAGTGTCTACCGGTCAGAGTGTACACTCTAAATTCAACTCAAGCTGCAACAGTCCTGTTTGTTTTAGATATAATTACAAACTACAGTTGCAAATGACCAAAAAGGACAAAGATTATATATACAATACAAAGTCATTTTGCACAGTGCATTTAAATCAATCTGCCTACTTAACCTCAAGAGCATTCTTAGTAATGGTGACACATTATCTTTTATTTTACTTTATAGGAGGTTTTTCTACTCTGGTCTCTAAATGAACAGAACACAAATATAAGAAATAAGCTCTAGCATTGGATCATGATGATCATGATGATTATTCTATTTTGCGACACCCGCGAAGAAGACCAAAGTGAATCAGCTCTTTCTGAGTAAAAATAAATGAAAATGCAACCCTCTAAAGTAACTCATCTCAAAATTCACTGGACTAGTTCCGGCCAATTGAATACATGATATCTCACATACATGAAACACTGCCCATCTCTGAATGTCAAGTGTGATCGTCGGTTCTGTGAAAACCCTGGGGGTGTGGAACAAGGCGTCAATAGTCCCAAAATAGAAAAGGCTGGAGGGAGAGTAAGGAGTTAGACATAGTTCTTCAGCTGGTTATGAGCTCGTTGCTGTCTGACTTTCCCTTCTCCTTTGCACAAAGTGAAATGCCAGAACAGTTTAGCTCTTAGCTACACTACAAAGACTAGCCCAGCTCTTGAGCAGGCCGCTGTGGGAAGTTTCCACACCATCACAGTGGCTTGTAGTGTGGTATATTTACCTCTCAGGGCCAACATGGACATATTTCAAAAAAGGTCACACAAACACTTTTACACATAAACATTATTTTCACCGTCTCACATTATACTCATCTAGATATCAGGTATTAAAAGAGGATGGAGCAAAACTGTGTGCGGTTTTCAGCACCCGAAAGGTATGTTCATCAAAATATATGTAAGGTCAGACAAGAAGAATTTCCCTATTTTTGACCACGGAAATCTCTCTAGGTGATATAGCAGCATTTCTATGGTAATTTTCTTCCTACACAATGATGATCCGACCAGTGAGTTCGTAGTTATTCACCTGTACTTTAACAGACAATATACAGTCACCTCCAAAAGTATTGGAACGGCAAGGCAAATTGCATTGTTTTTGGTCACTGAAGACATTTGGGTCTGAGATCAAAAGATGAGTATGAGACAAGAGTTCAGAATTTCATCTTTCATTTCCTGCTATTCACATCTAGATGTGTTAAACATCTTAGGACTTATCACCATGTGTATTAGACCACAGCATTTTTAAGTGAGCAAAAGTAATGGAACAAATAATCATAAAGTAAATAACATTTAATATTTGGTGGCATAACCCTTGCTTGTAATAACTGCCTCAAGCCTGCGACCCATCGACATCACCAAACTGTTGCATTCTTCGTTGGTGTTGCTGTTCCAGGCTTTTAGCGCAGCTTCTTTCAGTTCTTGTTTGTTTCGGGGTGTTTCTCCCTTCAGTGTCTTCTTAAGGAGGTGAAATGCATGCTTTATTGGGTTCCGGTCAGGTGATTGACTTGGCCAGTCTAAAACCTTTTACTTTTCTATCCTGATGAATTCATTTGTTTTGTTGGCAGTGTGCTTTGGGTCATTGTCCTCCTGCATGATAAACTTCCTCCCGATTAGGTTCAATGGATTTCTCCGTAAACTGGCAGATAAAATGTTTCTGTACACTTCTGAATTCATTCTGCTGCTACCATCATCAGTTACATCATCGATAAAAATGAATTAGCTTGTTCCAGAAGCAGCCATGCACGCCCAAGCCATGACATTACATCCACCATGCTTTACAGATGAGCTATTATGCTTCGGATCAGAAGCAGTTCCTTTCTTTCCCAACACTTTGGCCTTTCCATCACTTTGGTAGAGATTAATCTTGGTCTCATCAGCCCATAATATTGTGTTGCAGAATTTTTGAGATCATCTCTGTACTTCATTGCAAATTTCAATCTGGCCTTCTGATTCTTACTGCTGATGAGTGGTTTGCATCTTGTGGTGTGGGCCCTATATTTCTGCTCTCTGAGTCTTCTTCGAAAAGTGGATTGCCTTACCATTCAAATACTTTTGGGAGGGGACTGTATTTCTGTAAATTACAAACTTGATCCTACTGCCATCAACACAATCTAGAAATCAAAGCAAGCTTGTTCCAGTGGCAGCCATTTCTGATTTAGACAAAACACCCTATTGATGATGATGGGTGAGAACCTGTCTTTCCCTACTATTTCCTCTGGCCATCATTATGTTACAAATCATTCTTTGTTGTATACATTTCCAAAATAATCAAAATAATGATTATAATGAGCGGATTTTTCTATTCACTAAGACAATGTCGGTTTTGTACACAGTCATCAATGCGCCATTAAAAAAGGGATCTCTTTGGCAACCGAGTGCAGTAGCACGCTGTAACGATGTCAAATGGAGTCAGGACAAACGGGCAGGGACAACCAGCTTTGTCTCTCTAGATTATTTGTCTGTCTGGTCAAATTCACAAATGCCCCTCCTATCTCGGTTGTACTAAAATAGTGGTATTATTTTACCCTATAGATCTAGACTCCAAAACCGGTCCTATCCATCAAATTCCAAAAATACAATTAGGTGTTTTGGGCTGTGGTAAAAAAAAGACAATAAAGGGCTTGTTATTGTTGACAGACTGAGGTTTAACACCTCCAGTACAGATAAGATGTATACTCTGGTAACTACATAAATATACCACAACAATACGAACTTAAACCTACAGTGCAGGGTTAAACACTGTACGAGAAGGACAAAAAAACGTAACATGTCCTCTGGATGACAAACCTACGCTGAGGCTGATTGATGAAAGCCCGTGCTGCGTGTCGCCAATATGCAAATGGCCACAAGTCGTACTTGTGGGGAGCTTTTGCAAACTGCAATGCGGGCTCCATTATTAATTGAGTGAGTTAGCCTAGGTAATGTTCCAACACCTGGCACCACTCACTCACCTTAGCGTCAGCCACCGAGATCCCGTGTGCGTACCAACACCGGGTTGGATCAGAGGAACCAACAACCTCCAACTTCAGAGCATCTCGGCACATTTATTATTTACCGCGAATATCATTTTTGTTGCAGCTACCAAGTTACACGTGACTCCTGTGGACTACAGGCGAAAATTAGCCGAAGTTAATGGGGTGTATTAAGAGATGAGGCCAATAAGGTGGTTTGTCTTCTAAAGTTGGGGCGTACGGTGAATCAGGTGGGGTACGTGGGCAGAGGTTTTGGGAGTCATTTCTGGTTGGCGTTTTTCCAAATTGGCCGAAATGCATGTTTTTAAGGTTCACTGACTGTTGAGGATGATGTGCTGTCATCACCAACCTCATTAACACCATCATTGTTATTATCTATGCTATCAACTATGTTGTATTTTTTTCACTAGAGCGAACCGGAGGAAAGAAGAGGCCATGTGCCTAATATATGGCAGGCAATATTAATCATTACTAAACTGGAGTGTTACACAATTGCTCACAGTCACCTTATGACTCACACCATCAATTGATAATTCTTGCACTGCAAAATCTCTTGCAGTGTTTTGTAAAGAGCACAAAGGCATGGTACTGCATTGTGAAATAATTGAAATGCACTTTCCACACCACGCATATGCAAATATTTAATTTTGTCTAATTAAATATGTTGCCACCCTCTAGTGGCCTACTGTTTCCGAATCCATTTGTAATCATCACCTGATTTTTTTTCTCTCCTATCCAACAGTATTGGTCTTTTGCCGAGTCTCGGTTAACAAAGGGCATAGAGATATCTAAAAGAACACATCTGCGGGTCAGTCACGATGTAACGATTCGTACACAAACAACAGAAATGTCCATCAACCCGTAGCCCGGGATACACCGTCCTGCGGTATCAGAACAGTGCATGCTGTGTAGTACAGTACATTGCCATTGTTAATATCAGTCAACGACAGAGGGCGACGGAGAGCAAGGATCAGTGCTGGCTACTGCTGGAATTCAGAGCCTCAAAATGCAGCCGCAGCATTAACGGAATAGCAGCCTTGCTCCTTGTCTTTTATTGCAATGCCGTACCCTCGCCGCACGCACTGCACAGCGGGCTACGGCACACGGGTCTCCCCATCAAAGTGTTAGAGAGAGGGGAAGCTCGTAATCATGGTGAATCCTGGCATTCAGTGGTGCACGCGCGCGCGCGCACTCATGCACACTTGCATCCATTATTCTCCACGTCTGCGAAGGCGTTTTGATGCGACATTCGTTCACGCATTCCAATAGGTGCCGTTTAATTGCCACCCGGACGCACACGAGGCGTTAGTATTTCGGCACAGCCGGTTATGTATGCATTGCTCGATATCACTCTTGGTAATCTTAACGACTTATATAGCGAGAAATCTATATTCGGTAAACTCCTTAGCATGTTGTCACCTTATCGTGTGTTTAAACCTGGTCTGAACATGTAATGGTTTAGGGCAATCACAGGTGCCTCTGCCCGTGACACTTCACCGCGGGTGGCGCAGTGGCCGCAGTGACGAGGTGCTCTCACTAGCCCATACACAGACGTGTCTCGGTTCCGTCATGGAAATAAGAGTCTAGGTAATGAAAGAAACGGGTTGAAAATGAATAGCTGAAAGAGAATACGCTGATCTCTGGAGAAACCCAAGCCACAGGCGACCACACACATTCACATTAACCACAAAGAACCTCAGCACTACACCCATAATCCAACGAATCTATCTCCCGTTAGCTCATAATACTGCTATAAGAGAATACTGAGTTAAATAAGAGAAAAAAACGAATACGGTAGAAATTAATGAGCACTGGACCAGGAAACGTCTCTGTTACAGATATGACTTGGATATAGGGCAGTATCGTACATGCGTAAAACATGCGTAAAAGTTTAAGAAAAGGCTTTGACAGCAAACGGAACCAGCTGAGCGATGTAATAATCAAGCCCTCTCCCCAAAAATGAACCGCGACTGTCTCAACTTTAGTTAGGAATAATGAGATATTACAGGCTTCATAGCGCGCGCGCGTCTGTCTACAGACCCTCCCATGACTAATAAAGAAAGCACCATCGTGTAAAATGCCACTGTCAACGATTTTCCATTGCCAGATGATATACAATACACGCATTGATATAACGAAAACGCTCTCCCGTGAAAGGGTCATTGGAATATTCTCTTTTTCAAGCAATCTTACTACAGTAATCAGTGCACCCAGCACTCTGACTAAGCAGCGACTAATACCATTCGGATGAATGGTTCTTTTTGTGAAGCATCGCAATTGCATTTTTATTCACGTGGCACTGAGTCACATTTGGTTAAATCTTTCCCGTATTAACAATAATAAGGACCCCCTTCTTTACCCCCACCCATAGCCCCCCTCCTTTCAGCAAATACTTAGTCGGGTACCCTCTAGACCTACCGATCAAGTTCAGCTCTGGTTAGGCTACGTGCGCTGCGGGGAAAGAAACTGGAGGGGGTGGAGAGAACGCTCGAGACTGCAATATCATTTGTGAATCGCTCTCACAGTGCCGCAGATAGGGTCTGCAAACGCACGCGGCGCTTATGCAGGTGAGGAGCGGGTGCTTGGATTGAGCATGCCGGACAGCAGGATTCTCTCGTAGGATTTTACCGACATCGTCCAGTATCCACATCGGAATTACAATTTTCCGTGGTTGTTTCATTTTTGTTTTTTATCCCTGCGTTGTCAGGGGTTTTGTGCTGGGGAGTTTTTTTTTCATTCTCTCCCTACTGCCTGTAACTCTGCGAACTATAAAGCACAGGCTGCTTGTTATAATTGAGTAGAGGTAGAGAAATCATAGCGCTCGAGTGCTCCTTGGATGGGCAACTGGACACATCATTTGCAGCTTATCCACCAAGGTAAGGGGCAGAGCGGCTCCATAAAGTACTGTATCATCACAACTTGGGGAATCAGTGCGGACATTTAATTTCCACTATTTTGTGTTCTACTGGAAATATCCTTGGACTGAGTATCGGGGCAATTAGCATACACGAAAAGGGATTTTGAACATTTACATCGACTATCTGTTTTGAAATTGAAATAACAGAAGGTTTTGGACATTTTTTAGCATTATAAGATATTCGGAATCCTATTGAATTTATTACATAGCATATTACGGAACTCGACGGACGGTTTCGAACGTGTTTTGTCGAGACTGCGTAGTTTTTATTGAAATAAGGAAATTAACATTACCATATTCCGTGCTGGGTAAAAGGATTGAAGAGAGCCGGTGCGCTTACTTGCTTTCATTCACTGCAGTTTTAGCGATGTGTGAGGGTGTCCGGAGGATGAAGTCTCGCCCGTCATGAAAAGGAAGACTTCATATTAACCGATAACGAAATATATCGTTTTCCCCCTCAAAAACGACACCACCATTCGATTGAAAGCTTTACAGTCCAGTGAACACGCTGCGGGGAACAATGAGGACTACTGGCGCAGTGGACTATTTATGCTACAGTATAGTTATCCTGCAGCTGCTGAATCAGCCCGCTGCCAAGCAAGTGCTCCGATATCGTTTGGCCGAGGAGGGACCCGCGGATGTCAAGATAGGAAACGTAGCCGCAGACCTCGGGATCGTCGCGGGGTCTGGCGAGGTGACATTTACCCTCGAGTCTGGGTCAGACTTTTTTAAAATAGACAACATAACTGGTGAGCTGACCACCAATGAAAGACGGATAGACCGTGAAAAATTACAGCAGTGCCAAATGATATTCGATGAAAACGAGTGTTTCATAGATTTTGAAGTGTCAGTAATTGGACCAGCGCAGAGCTGGGTCGACCTGTTCGAGGGGAAAGTTATAATTTTGGACATAAATGATAACACTCCTTCTTTTCCATCTCCTGTGCTGACACTGTCCGTTGAGGAGAACAGACCAATTGGCACTCTCTATCTCCTGCCCACTGCCACAGACAGAGATTTCGGTAGAAACGGAATCGAGAGATATGAGCTCATTCAGGACAGCGGGGAGAGCTCCAGGCGCCTGGGCTCGAGCTCAGTGGGACGCGGGGCGGACAGCAGGAGATTCGACGAGGGGGCAGGCAGGAGCAGTGTATTTGAACTGCAAGTTGCTGACACAACCGACGGGGAGAAACAGCCACAGCTCATCATTAAAGGAGCACTGGACAGGGAGCAGAGGGACTCTTACGAGCTCACCCTGCGTGTTAGAGACGGCGGTGACCCCCCACGCTCTTCCCAGGCCATCTTGAGGGTGATGATCACTGATGTGAATGACAATAGCCCCCGTTTTGAGAAGGCTGTGTATGAGGCAGACTTGCCAGAGAACAGCTCCCCCGGCGCCCCCATCCTGCAGTTGAAAGCAGCTGACGCAGACGTCGGGGTGAACGGTCAGATCGAGTATGTATTTGGGGCGGCCACAGAGTCAGTGCGCAGGCTGCTGAGGCTGGACGAGAGCTCCGGTTGGCTGAGCGTGCTCCACCGCATTGACCGCGAGGAGGTGAGCCAGTTGCGCTTCACAGTGATGGCGAGGGATCGCGGTCAGCCGCCCAAAATGGACAAGTCCACCGTGGTCCTCAACATCAAGGACGAGAACGACAATGTGCCCGCCATCGAGATCCGTAAGATCGGACGCATCTTCCTGAAAGACGGCGTGGCCAACGTGGCCGAGGACGTGGTCGTGGACACTCCAATAGCCTTAGTGCAGGTTTCGGACCGCGACCAGGGCGAGAACGGCATCGTGACCTGCACCGTGGTGGGTGATGTGCCTTTCCAGCTCAAGCCGGCCAGCGAGATCGAGGGGGAGATGAATAAGAAGAAATACTTCCTGCATACGTCGGCGCCGCTGGACTACGAGGCTACGCAGGAGTACAACGTGGTCATAGTGGCGGTGGACTCGGGAAGCCCCAGTCTGGCCAGCAATAACTCGCTCCTCGTGAAGGTGGGTGACTTCAACGACAACCCGCCCATTTTCAGTCAAAATGTGGTGGAGGTGTCCTTCCCCGAAAACAACGGCCCTGGCGAGAGGGTGCTCACTGTGCAGGCCGTTGATGCCGACAGCGGCAAGAACGCAGAAATCGCCTACTCCCTCGATCCTTCGGTTAATGGGATATTTTCCATTGACACCGACAGTGGTGACATTAGAGTGAACACCATTTTGGACAGGGAGCAAATGGAGAGGTATGAGTTCAAAGTCATAGCCAAAGATAAAGGCATGCCCATTCTCCAGGGGTCGGCCACTGTCGTTGTCCGTGTGGCCGATAAAAATGACAACGAGCCAAAGTTCATGCAGGATGTGTTCACCTTCTATGTCAAAGAGAACCTCACGCCCAACAGCCCTGTTGGTATGGTGACTGTCATCGATGCCGACAAAGGCCACAACGCCGAGATGAGCCTCTTCGTCGAGGAAGAGGAGGAGATCTTCTCCATCGAGAACGACACAGGCACAATTTTCTCCACCATGTCATTCGACCGGGAGCAGAAGACCACGTACACATTCCGGGTCAAGGCTGTGGATGGCGGGGACCCGCCCAGATCGGCCACCGCCACCGTTTCACTCTTTGTGATGGACGAAAACGACAACCCGCCCACCGTCACCTTCCCGATAAACAGCTCCTACACCCTCCTGCCTCCCTCCAGCAATGTCAGGACCGTAGTGCGAACCGTCATGGCCACCGACACTGACACAGGGATCAACGCCGACCTGAACTACAGCATCATCGGCGGCAACCCCTTCAAGCTGTTTGACATCGACGGGGGCAGCGGGGTAATCTCGCTTGTGGGGAAGCTGGAGCAGAAACACTACGGCCTTCACCGGCTGGTAGTCCAGGTGAACGACAGTGGCCAGCCTTCCCAGAGCACCACGACCCTCGTGCACGTGTATGTGAACGAGACCCTGTCCAACTCCACTGTCGTGGAGTCCCAGGTGGCGAAGAGCCTCGGCACGCCACTCAACACCAACATAGCCGGAGACCCCAACTACGACCTGGGCAAGCAACGGCTGAGCATAGCCATCGGGGTGGTGTCGGGCATCATGACCGTCATCCTGATCATCCTTATCGTGGTTATGGCGCGCTACTGCCGCCCGAAGAACAAGAACGGCTACGAGGCCGGTAAGAAGGACCACGAGGACTTCTTCACGCCGCAGCAGCACGACAAGAGCAAGAAGCCCAAGAAGGACAAGAAGAACAAGAAGTCCAAGCAGCCACTGTACAGCAGCATCGTCACAGTGGAGGCCTCCAAGCCCAACGGCCAGCGCTACGATGGCGTCAACGAGAAGCTCTCCGACAGCCCCGGGATGGGCCGCTACCGGTCTGTTAACGGAGGGCCTGGTAGCCCGGATCTGGCCCGGCACTACAAATCCAGCTCACCACTGCCCACAGTCCAGCTCCACCCTCAGTCGCCCACGGCCGGGAAAAAACACCAGGCCGTTCAGGACCTGCCCCCTGCCAACACCTTCGTTGGCACCGGAGATAACATTTCCCTTGGATCCGACCACTGCTCTGAGTACAGCAGTCAAACCATCAACAAATACAACAAGCAGGTAAGAGAACGTTGACTCTGTATACCTGCTTCTTCACTTCCTATTTCCAGATGTGTTCCTCCCCGTCAGCATCATCGGTGGCATAAGGCTTCCTGACAGGGCGGGTCCCAGTAGCCACATGGCTTTTATGCTGCTAATGTGTGTCAAGTTAGCTGTATTGATCTGTTTGCGTTTTGGAGTGCTGCTAAATGTGTATTATTGAAGAGGAGACGAGGAACATGGGTAGCCTACGCCAGGATATCATCTTCACTCGCCTAGGCTCTTTTGCTTTCTCTTTTAGCCGAGTCAGTCTTGTGTGGCGCTTTAGTTTGACTTGGGTGCCACTTATGTCGACTGGTGCACATATGTGTTTTGACTGTTGCAGACAGCTCGCGTATGGGTCTGGTTTGCAGCTGTTCTATCCCAGCAGAAAGTGTGGCGGGGTAGCTAAGACGCCCCTCAGCGTGTCTTAGCCCTCCTCGTAACGAGGACCACTCTTTTCTTCCTGTCAGAGGGCAGGAAGAAAACTTGAAAGAAAAAAAATGAAGACATTGTGAAAGTGAAGCACAGGAGAGGCCTTGGAAAGGAATGCTAGCCATGGCGTCTTGTTTAATGGAGCCTATTTGGCTTGACTAGTACCATCTGGGCAGAAGGTCGTCTAACATTCCTGGGCGCTGGTGCGTCTCCACAAATTCACAGCCCCATTGGTTAAACCAGGCTTTCTTTAGCCTCTCCCTCTTGGTCTCCTCCCAGTGCTACTTCCTTTTATGTTCTCTCCATATTTTTCGTCACCCCTTCTGTAGGCTACTGTCATTAATATGTCTTAATTCGTTCATCCATACGTACCTCTTTCCTCCCTTGTTCTCTCCTTCCAGCCTTCCAACGTTATATTTCTTCTCCTGGGTGTGCATCCTCTGCCTTCTTTTCAACACTGTCGTGTCATCGACTTGGTCTGTTCTGTGATTTGTAATGTGAACATGCCTCAACAGCTACAAGCATGGCAGGCTCATTCATATTCTAGGATAGGTGTGTGAAGCAATCAATTAATAGCTTCATTGTTTATTATTATTATAAGTTCTTCCCCCTGGACCTGGGAAGCCATGTTTAAGGTGGTAGATACCTAATTATGTCAGTTATTTTTCATCTGCATTTGAAAAGAAAAATACTGTACCCATTTTTTTGTTGTATTTTCCTCATGGCAGTCATCCATTATTGATTGTTCTGATACAGGGAGTGAGAGGCAAAACCTACATTCCGGACTTATGTTCTGTTAGCACTGTACACTAGGCTGATTTTCTCCGGTCTTTATTCAGCCTGTCTCTCTCCCTCTCATCCTCAGATGTCTTCCCTTTGTTTTCACTCTATGCGTTCCTTTTTCCTGTACATTTTTTGGTCACAGAGATATCAGAGAGGGGGCAGTGTCAAAGGACAAACACCATTGACTGCTACCATTTTCAAACAAAGAAATTGATCCTGTCATTACTTACGGATTTTTAATAACATACACCTTTTGGCACGATGGTGGCGCTGTGACGGGCGATTGAAAACGACAAAGTTCTTAAGGTCAGTCCCCTGACCCAGTTTTAACTGGAGTCATAACATTCGGTATGTACGCCCCCACTCCTCGCATGGAGCCTATTGTCCTCAAGGACACAAGTTCTGCCAAGATGTTCTGCCAAGATGTATTTCCCTGCAACGTCGATGACATTTGTTTTGCTCTGAGAACGCTAGCATGCAGTGATCAGTCTGCATGAAACATGATATGCTACAATGTTTTTCAGGTCAGTATTTAAAAGTACCAAACCATCATCGAAAAATGAATGCACTGAATCGGTCAATTTGCTACAGATGTTGCGAACACTGTCCAGACCCAGCATTGATATTTTTATTGGCTCCATGGTGCCGTAATACCATCGATGTGTTCATGTCTCTGGATCTGTTTTACTCAGATAAATACATTTTGCACAGGGATATAAGTCTCGATCGACTATCCTGGGTGACTGATGGGCTGTTTTTCGGGGAAGACTTGGTTAATGTCACTATTTTTTTCTTTCAAGCAGCCAGAAACAAAGTCACCCCTCCACGCAAAAACACACACGAGCACACACGCTCAGTCACACCCCCCCAAACAAAAACACACACGAGCACACACGCTCAGTCACACCCCCCCAAACAAAAACACACACGAGCACACACGCTCAATCACGCGCCCCCTCACGCAAAAAAAAAAACTCAAGCACACATGCTCAGTCACACCACCCCACACAAAAACACACACAAGCACACACACAAACACACACAGTCACACCGCCCCTCAACCAAAACACATACACTCAGTTCTCCCCCCTATCCATCTCTGACCCACTACCCACCAATTCCTCACCCTCTCTCTCTCTCGCCTGTTGTATCTACTGTCTCTGACAGCGTATAATGGCTGTAGTCGGTTGGTTGTTTCCCGGAGTGTGAGCAGTGCTGTTGCTTACGGATCTCTCATCCATAATTAACAGGCCACTCTATTCTGTGCTGCTATGCCATGTATTGTGTGTTGCTGGCTGTGCGGCTGCACTTTGACAGAATTATTTATTTACTTTGTCACGTGCGTGCTCGCTGCGCAAAGTTGTTTTTTTCATATTGTACCCAAGTCCGTTTGTTCTAAGATTCCGACACAGAGTGTTGAGCGTTTGCAAAGGCTTGCCCCGACGCCGTAATGTGCAATTACCACTTTTTAAGCATTGATTCTCCTTCACGGTTGGCGGGAATGCAACGGCCACTGGCTAATAGAAGTGTTGCCCTTAATGGATGCTCAGATGTTGTCGGCGGCAGTGGCCGCGGTAGCACCATGTAACCCGTTCGGCTCCGCGGACAGGGGAGCAGGGTTAACGGCTGCTAAAAGCCGTCTCCAGAGGTTGAGTTAATTGCTGGGAATGCGTTGTCCCGTATTCATGTATCCTAATGAAGGCATCAAGTGACCTTTGTAAGTGGCTTCTGGTGAGTGTTTCTGGCCCCAAAATGGCCTGGGCAATGGTTGTTAACGGGGTGAATTTTCCCTTTACTGGGCAAAGGGCTTTGTTTGCCTCAGACGCTAGAAAGGTGCCGTGTAGTAAGTCAAATCAGGTGACGTATTCAAATCAGGTGACGTATTCGTGCATGTCATACTCCTGCATGGACCCTGTCCTGTTTCAACACTTTACAAAATGAACACTTCCGGGGACGCCATTTTGGATTTTACAGTATTCATTTTCTATTCTGAAAGGCACATTGGTTTCTAAATATATTATTTGTATTTGAGATAAAAAAAGGAAATCCTATTGTAATGGAACTCCATGTAAAATCCATGTAACTACAGCATTCTATTCATATAACACCATGGATCTGAATAATCATATAGAAGAGGTCATGGATCCTATTTTCACAAGTTTGTTTGTAGTCATCTGTCTCTGTCTCTGGGATGTTGGTTTAGGAATATATTTTTCATGTCTGCCTGTGATGAATGGCGCAGCACGTTGCATTGTATCGTGACTGCTGGATATGGGTTAATCCCCAATGTCAAATTGATCATATTAGATTGGGAAATTGCTATTGAAAACAAATCAGATTTCACCCCTGTTATTGAATATACAGCGGCAAGAAATGTTAAATGCATTGCCATCTATGATATTTAAGGCTAAATGAGGTTGAAACCTTTTGATGGGATTAGTCTGAGAGTCTCTCTCTGTCACACACACACACACACACACACACACGCACACACTGTTCTCTCTCATGCTCTCTTCTCTCCATCTTGTCCTTTGTAAGTCCCTCCTCCATCGCTCTCGCTTCCTGTCGCCACCTTTTTCTCCATCTTTCTCTTTCACCCAGAAATGGAGACAGACACAAAAACGAGGGCACTGTTTTTCGGTCCAAAAATGATCCCTGGTGTTTCGCAGGGTGCTTGGGGTCAGGTGCCCCATTGGCTGAACTCCCACGGAGGAATCGAGTTTCCTTTGGATGTCCCTTCCAGCCCTCCTCCTCCCACCTGATCTCACATTAACCACGGCACTGCCAGCCGTCAGCTCAGTTTTGGGATCCTAGCAGGTAACCAGGCAACCGGCGGAGTTTAGCAAGCGAGGAGCAACCTCCTCCGTTACCCATCAGGCATTTAGGCAGTCATTAAGCCAGGGGAGTGCCGAGCGAGAAGCCAGTGTGTCACCGAGCAGCTGTCGAGAGTTAGAACAGGAGGGTGATGTACCTGACATTTCAGCCCCTCCTGGAACTCCACAAATTGGATTCGGTTTTGCTTTTTTCCCCCCTCTCTCTTTCTTCCTTTGTAGGCCTATTGCAACATTGTTCTCAGTTGTCATGTTTCCCAGGCTAAGTCCCCGTGTTAAACACTGCACTGGCTTATAATTGTCAGACTCCCGAATACCAAACGTATAAAACTAATAAATTATTGGCCGTGACAACATATAAAAAATAATTTCTTCAATAGCTCACCTGTCCTATCCAAAGACACAATGTTTACTGCCGAAGTAACTCCACAAGGCGTTTTTCTCGTTAACTGGGGCATTTGAAAGGATATCCCCTGTTGAGGTGGATCCCTGTCTTATCTGTTCTAAACAATAGAAATGGAGACATGCAGTTATACGAGCTCACTGCCTGCTCACAGGACATGAATACAGGCCTGTTCACTAAGCTCAGTCCATTGGGTCAACTGGGCTTGGCCCGGCCTCAGGCATGGGCTGTTGACACATTCATGACAACACGTCTCTCTTTCTTCAATCCCCCGTCCTCCATCAGGTCAGTCTCGCCTTAAGAGAACACGGAGATCCCCGGGCACTTTGACAGCAGTAGTCCAGAGTCGTCTGTTTTTCAAAGTGAGGCTATGAGCCTGGAGGCTACTGGTGGTTATAATCCACTCCTTTGGCTAGTCAGCAAATTGGTTGTTTTTACACCACTGTAATGGCCCGCTCCAAAGACTGGCCCTGGCCCTGCTTCATTGTTGTCCGTTTTTGTTTTCTTTTTTCCTTTTTTCCCCACCCAACTCAAGCGACAAAACCTCGACTTTTATCTCCAGGCCTCTTGAGTGAATCGTTGAGACAGGGTTGGGAGTCTGCCCTCACCTTGTCTCCCTCCAGCTCAGCTGTTCTTCCTGTCCTGCTTCTCCTGCTCTCTCTCCCCTGAACTGATTTACATAGGACCCATGGCCCCTTCTCACCACAGTTTGTCAGACAAACAATAGATCCCATGCAAATTTTGGGAATTTGGTATATTTTGCCGGCCAAACACAGGATGCGACAGGCATTTTGCCCCCCGCGGTCCTGTGAGATTACAAAACCAATATGGAAAACCTTCAATTTGCCCAGAGGCAAATTTGTTTGAACCAAAAACGAATGTAGCCAGCTAAACACCTCTGAGAAGCCATAATTGCCCTCATTTGTTTTGCTGCCCTTTTCCTGAACCTCTTCTAGCATGGCTTCACTCCCCTTGGGATGATTTAAATTGTCTGTGGCTGGTATTTATATTCACCTGTATACTGGTTACCTTTATCTTTGCCGCCCTATAAACGCATGTGTCTTTATCTCCATGTTGTCCCTGTGCCAACGAAAAAAAAACTCCCCCGTTTGTGCGTTTTGACGTTAGGACGATGTCGTCTTTCCATTTAGCCTCTTCCGATACCATCTGTGTCCGGTGAGTCAAGGGAGGCTCCCACCAGTCGCGCTCGATGAGGTAATGACTTGACAAGAGGCTGCGTTGGGGGTTTATCGTGTTTGGTCAGGCCGACTCCCTCGTGGGTGACGATACTGGCCTGCTGATGGAGCGGGTTGGGTCGGCAAGACGACGTCGGCTGCCGGGGACACCGTAGCCAGCGCTCTGGCGACTTTTCCGGAACAGTTTTGTACGTCCCCGCTTTGTAATTGACCTCCCCCAGCAGCAAAAAAATACATGAATGAATAAATATAAACAATGACATATAACACGAAGACAACCAATCTATTCGGTTTTGCACATTCGTTAACTACAGTAATTCCAATATAAAGGGCTAAAATTATTGTCTGGAAAGAGGAGAAAGTTGTACGGATGGATGGCGTCATTGGTAGATTACACGAAGACAGGCAATAAACAATGACCCCAAGTGACCTCAGCTGGTGGCCTGATGGTCTGGGCTTCGTGCCGTACAGTCGTCGGCGGCGCAGTGAAGAGGATTAGTCCTGCAGGAAGATGAAGACCGGGCAGAATGTGACCGGCTGGTCGGTTTGTAACTGTTTTATTAATGGTTCTGGACGGTGCTCTGTTTACTGTCGTGTTGCCTGACACTAATTTGATAAAAAAATGTGTCTTGGGTGACTTCATTGACTGGAAGGACGGCAGCTCACCACCAGCTGGGCTGTGCAGGGAAACTGGAAGGAGAGAGACAGACAGGGAGGCAGGGAGATAGAAGGAGATAGCGAGGGAGGGAGATAGAGAGATAGCGAGGGAGGAAAGGAGATGGAGCAAGAGATTAGGAGGTAGGAAGGGAGATAGAGGAGAGATTTAGGGACAGAGAGAGAGAGAAGAAAATGGAAAGAAGGAAAGGCATCATTATGGGAGGGAGGGAGGTGAGAGTGAGAATACGAAAGAGCAATAATCTACTCAATAATGAATGTGATGGATTCTGACTGACTAATTGCCTTCTGGTTTGTTCAGCAATTTTTGTGTATAACACTGTGCACGACATGAGATACAGTGTTATGCCACATGTGTTTTACTGGCTTTGAATGAGCTGCGTTGACCTCTGACCTGGAAACAAATATTGTGATTTTTAAGCCTTTGGTAGGCAAGAGTTTTTCTCTCAGAAAAATGGAAAGCCAGGCGGTATACAGTTCTGGATGAGGCCCTGAGCCACATTTCTCTCTCTCTCTCTCTAAATCTCTCTATTCATTGTTGTTCTGTGTTCGTTTCTTTCCCTGTGTTCTGTTATTTTTTGCATTATATATTTTCCCCCTCCTTCCTGTCCATTTCTTTCAGAGCCGGCCCGACGCGCCCATTGGCTGGGTATGAATGTAAACAGTCGTGATTGAATTCAGGTCAGCCCCAAAGCATCGGTAACATTCGTCACGTTGAGACGCTAAAGACGGGGGTGAAAGAACGCCGGGCTTCTGATGGTTTGTGCCTTGATTGCCTGCTGGCTTGCCGGCTTCTCGTGAGCGGAGGTGTCAACGACTTCCCCTTCTTTTCTGAGGGCGGTTTTCAATTTGATGACATCGAATACGGAATTTCATTTCCTAAGAAGCGCCGCCATATTAAATCTAGCCGGAAATGATTGATTTATATTTGCAGGTAATCCTTCCCTTTTACCAGTATCAATTCCTACACTTCGTGTTGCTGTGTCAGTGGAAGAGGTGGCGGCGGAATGCCTCTTGATGTGTGTTTTGTGTTCTGTTCGTCTGAGGGCTTGTGTAAAACGCTGATAGAGGCCCACTCAACGTCGCTGAAAGCAGCGGTACATGTTATTTACCCCTCTTGGATTTCTTCATATTCTCTTCACATTCCTTTGTGTTACGATCGCCGCAACTTCTTCTGTACCGTTCGGTCAATATGTAGCAAGTGTAAAACATTTACGTAGAAAAATGGAACATTGATTTGAAGTATTCACCCCAACAGCACGGTGAATACTGTTTTTGCAGCGACAGCAGCGGCGAGTCTTTGGGGTTCCCCTAGAGCTCCGCTCGCCTTGATTGCGCGGCGTTTCGCCCCGTTCTTCTGGCTCATGCCGCTCCAAGTGACTGTAAAGCGTCACTTGACGTGGAGAAGAAAAGCAGAGATTATGCGGCACTCCTGCGTTGATTGTGAAGGGCAACGCTTTGATTGTCAGAATCGCACGGCTCACGGAGGGAACCTGGTGATGAGTAGAAAGGTTTACAGTTAATGTCTGTTTTTTTAATGGATGTACCTGTTGTTAGCTCTCTGCCAGTTCTCCGGGAACATACGTACTCGTGGGTCACTGCTGTGCGTCTGTGTTTGGGCTTAGTCATATGGCCGTACATTTGTATCGCTGTCTTTTTAAAATGGCACTGATACTTCACTGCGCAGAGCTTTATTTAATCAGACATTCTGTTTGAGTGAGCTTCATTTTCAAAATATGCAGCCTGTCAAATGGTCAGCAATTACCTCATGTTGGCTATTCGAGGCTTGTTAAATCATATATACCTGGGCTAAAAATAGGCCTTTCAATTTCTTAAGACCCAAAGGTGTTCTAGTTCTTTTTTTTAAAGGAGTTTAAACTGTTTCTTTTTTGCACTAATCACTGATTTGGCTTTTAAGTCTGTTTACGAAACCCCCCATAAATAATGCACATCTACTAAAATGGACCACTGTGCTGTAGCAGGCGTTACACAAAATTAGGAACCAGTGGTCCGACCACTGAAAGCTAATTGCTTGAAAGCCATGGGGATACATGACACCGCGTTCCACGGGTATGTCAGCGTCCTCACCGCTCTGGTAGCATCGGGGCAGCTCTAGGGGTTTGTGGTAACGGGGCGGTATGCTACGGCTAACGGCTATGCCCCTACGCTCCACATTGACTCAGGCCTGAGACTAGCGCTCTCAGGCCTGGTGTATTAGCCACCTAGCGTGCCTCCTCATGCAGTATTCACACGGCTCATATTGACGGCCTCACATGCTCAGGCCTGCGAGCTTCTGCTGAGTATCCACCTAACTGTTTATGTGCTCAAACACATAGTTTCGTCCCGTTCCAACGGCGCCTTTGATTGTTCACATTGTTAGGATTTCGAAATCCGGTGGCCAACCCGCATTGCCTGCTTATTTCACAGAATGAAGACACATTCCTTTGTTAATCATATTTTTTTTTTAATCCTCATTACCTATGAAACATCGATTGGACCGGTGCTATTCAATGCCAGAGTTGTTTCCACAGGAAAGCTATGTTGGTCGTTTGGAATAGAATGACTGTTTGAAAATTCCTTCCGGTGGCGCATGCACCTGATGTCTTGAGTTCATCGGTGTATCTGAGCGTTTCCCGGCCAGCTCACAGCTTGGCCCGGCAAATAGTTCTGTCCCTGGTGCTTGAGTATCCGTGGTCCTATACGAGGCCCGTTCATACCGCCTCCATTGTCAAGTACTGTCACCCAGCCCTACTCAAGAAAATGAGGGAAGAAGAGCGCCATAACCGACTGACACGTTCGTCCCATTGTTCAGCGCCCTGTGTCACCTGTCACCGTTGGCGACCCCGGCAACCAATCTCTCACCGGCGATATTTTTATGTTTCCGTGCGAAGAGTTGATGGCTAGCTGGGGATGCGGAAGGTGATTCTGACTGACACGTCGTCTCGACAGGGAGGTGAGGGCGACGGCGTTTGGCCAACTGATGGCTGTGAGTGGTGTCTGGGTGCTGACGGGGGAAAAACCTTCAAATCTGCGATTGTGTCTGATTCAGTGGATACATCATTCACCCCAAGGTCCTGACAAATATCGACCCTAACCTTCCCCATACCTTACCTTAACCCCAAAAACGTAACCCTAGAACCCTAACTCTTGCAGTAACCCTTGCAGTTTCTTTTGTAAAATCCGGAACACACAAACATAATCTGAATAATGTTTTTAACAAAAATATATACATTTAACTACATTTAAGAAAATATTTTTGCTTGAAATCTGCCCGTAGAACAAGACAGATATTTTCAAAAACCAAACGGTATTATCTAATACAACTTTAACGTGTTAAGAAATGTTTTTCCTCATTTTTCAACCTGAAAACAAGATGATTCGACTTGATGAGACATATCTTTGCAGCGCACACGCACCCCGCCTAATTCTTTGGCACAATCTCCCCTTCATCTCCTGCTATTGAACGGCTGGATTAAGAATCCTTCTGGTAAATGATAGAGTTGAATCCCAGGCATGTGTCCGAAGGGCTGCGTGTTGTCACCAGGCTCCATACACGCTCCGTGTGTTTGGGTGTGAGTGGTCTGACTAGACTCCGGAGGGAACACGATGCCAACCCGCGCCGTGCCGTTAGCCTTGTCGTTGGCGCGGGCCCTGGCGCGTGTCCCTCAACCAGATCATCTGTGTATGAAACG
Organism: Esox niger; assembly: GCA_016801105.1. Taxonomy (NCBI): domain Eukaryota; kingdom Metazoa; phylum Chordata; class Actinopteri; order Esociformes; family Esocidae; genus Esox; species Esox niger. The sequence continues at coordinate 24,545 of JACXGJ010007738.1, forward strand.
GGAGGTGGGCCACTAGCTGGCCATCCATCACACACACACACACACACACACACTATGGTGGCCGCCGTGCGAGGTCTCGCGACCGCGTGTCCATCCGAGCGGGTGTGTGTTTGGCTTCCAGACGTGCGTGTGCCTGAGAGAAGGGAGCAACGCAGGGAGGGATTTGGGAGGGGGGGGGGCCTCCACAGTTCAGCCGCTCCATCATCCGCCACACAGGACGCAAACACAGCGACACGCCTGAGAGCGTTTCAATATCACGCGTGTGTGTGAGTCTGGCAAGGGGCGGGGGTTGGGGGGGGCAGAGCTTTAATGCTATTCAGTCTGCTGTTTCTCTGAGCTGGTGTACACACACACACACACACACACACACACACACACACACACACGGAGCCCAGTGTCATCTCGAACACATCGGCCCCTCCCACCTGGCAAACCCACCGACTGGTAAAGATGCCCCCTGTATTGTGCAACAGCAGCAGAAATATTCATTAATGTCTTCGGGGCACGGAGGGCAAGAGGGCCCTGCTATCGATGAGAGGAGGGAGCAGGCTATTAGAGCGGCCCAATAAATCTTGTCAAACTCCGGAGTACTTTGGAGCCTCCACTGAGGGATGAAGGTCATGTGTGACCAGGAGTTTATGAGTGGCCTCGCTCGCCGGCGTCACGTCTGAATTATGAAGTCCCGCGGGTCTTTTCAGGAAATGCAAATGTTGCCGTTGCCCGGCCGCACGCCGTTCGCTCATCCTTCCGGGTTCTCTCTCTCCGCTCGGCGCTGTTTCCACCTCTCTCCCTCTTAGCCTTTTGTTCTGCCTCTCCTTTTTTTTTTAACCTCTGTTTGTTTTTCTCTCCTTTTCTCTCGATTTTTTTCTCTCAGTTATTCTCTCTCTCTGTGTGTGCGTATCTCTCTCTGTCTCCGGTGGCCGTCGATTTTCACCACGTCGTTAGTGGAATTACAGTGTGTTCCACGGTGCATTCCGTTAAGTTATTCAACCAGAAAGGTGTGTGTGTGTGTTTGTGTGTGTGTGTGTGTGTAATTAACCATCTACTTAGGCCTTCACATGGCCCCAGATTTGTAGGTTATAGGAGGCTATTGTGGAGCTTGACTCTAATGTTGTTTCAGGGGAGACAAATTCGTTCAGCAATGCAGGTTTTAGCTGTTTGATAGCATTAGGCTATTGATTTGTGCCCGTCCACCTGCAGCCTTTTAGTTAACATCCACCATTTCTCCTCGTTGTCCTCTCACTGTTTCCTTCACTTCTCTCAGAGATGTGAAAGGAGTAGGGTTGGGGATTGCAGTCAGATTGCAATCATTTCTATCCCTCTGTCTCTCTCCATTTTCCTTCACTCTTCAATAATGTTCCCCAGTAATAACTACACTGCAGTCAATCAGACATCCCCGCAGGTTTCTGAAAGACAGCCATTTTGGAGAACTAGTCACAGAAGCACTTAGACATGTGGGGACTTGAACAATTGCAGGTCTAAGTGTAGCGTTTTACATCGTTTGTCAATGGTTAAAGGAGGGTGTGGAGAACGGAGGAAAATGTCCAGGCCTAGAATGGTGTTTTGTACGTTCTGTTATCTTCCGGGAGGTTCCAGTGCGACACTCCGGTGACACATCGGGCCAATTGTAAATTACTAGGCTGACTTCGGCCGTGAGAATGCCTTGAGGGGACCTGGAAATATGACCAGCTCATGGAAGCAGGGAGAATTAGGGAATGCGCTTGCTTTTCCTCAAGGTTTTAGCCTGATGCCGTTCGGGCTTTGTGTGGAAAGTGGGAGAGCGTCACTCAAATTGACGTCGGTGGGCGATGCGTGGGATCAAAGTCGGGGGGGGGGGGGGTGAAGACGTCCCTTAACTGTAGAAGATTCATGCTTTCGTCGTTCTCATCTCAGAAGGGCTTTATCCGAGAGTTTTCGGTTTTGTACGTATGAAAACACGGACTCTTGGTTTCTCCGTTACGCGGTTCCAGTAGTCGTTGGGCGGTGCACGCACGGGTGTGAAATGGTGTCTCTTACGGACTCGCTGTGCCGAGGGGCTTTTCGCGAGGGCCCAAGCGTCGGCCTGCGCGCCATTCCGGCCGGGCTCAGCATCGCCGTGTCCAAATGGCGGTTTAATCGGCAGCCTTCTCCGCATGCTTCTGGTTCGTTTGACCCGAGTCCGAATGACCCAGTTCCTCGGGACGACACTTAGGCGGTTCATTGGAAGTCAGTCGTTGAATCGGTTTGACTTCCGCCACCGGTCCCGCGCTTTTCTTCACTGCCCCCCCGCACGCATTTGAAAGTTGATTTACACCGCTGTGTCACTGTGTGCGTGCGTGTGTGTGTGTGTGTGTGTGTGTGTGACGGTGTACGCGCGCATCTCTCTCTCACTCTCCCTCTTTCTCGCTATTGTTTAAATCTCTTTGAAAATACTTTTTCTTCTCTTTGCCTTTGCTGCACGGCTCCCTTCTTGAATTGGGGACATGCCGTTACAATTGCCGACCTTGTAATTTATTTTTAAAACGGCAGGCCTTATCTGCGCCGACATGATTCTGTTTGAACGTGGCTTGTCAGCGAGGCCTCTAGCTGTTTCCTGTTGCTACTGGAGAACACGGCTGTGTGTGTGTATAGGAATCCTTTGTGGACTACAACCGCAGCCAAAGTGTTACCATGGTAAAGTCCCCCCCCCCCCCACCAGTACATCATTCTCCTACCACCTCCATTTCACTGTGACCATTTGCAGGAGCTTCCGCCGTCACGGGGCAAAGACAAACCGATCCCCCGGACTCGGTTGTGGCGCCGCGGCGTCGGCCTGGGACGCGCACTTTCTGGACCTGACGCAGGAAAGAGCCGCGTTTCGAGGAATCTGCTCAGACAATTGGGAGTTTAGTTTGAACAGAGCCTGTTTCTGTGAACCGTTTCTTGGCGGGCGTCCCTCCCGTTCAACACCCCCCCCCTTTGTAGTGGCGCGTCAACTCTCTGTGTTTCTGTCGGGACCCCCGGGGATTTGTGTCTCTACCCGTTTGACTGCCCACGATTCATGAGATCAAATTAGCCGGTGTAGCGAACATCAGTGCTTTCACAGAGCCGTGCTCCGTCCGCTCTCCAGGGTCGCCGTAGCGATGCCCAACCATTGTTGCTTCACTTCATGTCACAATCAGTTGCGAGTTGACCATCGCTCACCCCATCTCCCTCCCCAATCCTCTAAACCCTTCATATTGGCCGAGAGCTTTTGAGCTTTTGAAGAGCAATATGCTCACAAATTTCTCCAGGGCCGTCCTCGGAGAGAACGAGCTTGATGTGGTGGAATTAGCGAATCCTGCTGGGTTCAAAAACCCAGCTACCCTCTTTGCGTATACGAGGATCCGCAGGAAAAAAACGCCGTGACTGACATGTGCTCGTAGGGATTCGGGGTGTTACCATGCAGATCGTACAGACACACGAACAAACGTTTTTCATCTGTCTCTGTACTCCATGCGCGTCTCAGAGGAGGTTGATGTTGAATCAAATGAATTAGTTCTGGCAGATTAAAGAAGCACTCATGTCTGCCGTATAACATAGGGAAGCTCTGTAAATATTTGCTCAGACATGAAAGATAAGCTATGTACTGTGTGTGTGTGTGTGTGTGTGTGTGTGTGTGTGCGCGTGTGTGTGTGTGTGGTCGTGTGGTCGTGGTGGGACGTTAAGCGGCCAATCATCTTGAGCGGAGGACAGACAGCCCATCAGTCTGGAGTGTATTGAGTGGAACTGAAATGACAGGAATGAACACCAAACGATGACCAATGGGTGTGTGCGTGTGTGTGTGTGCTGACTCTACTGTCTGACTGTGTGTCCTCTCACCGTGTCCTGTGTGTAACGGTCTCCGTCAGGGCTGGGCGGTTGGCTTCTCATCAGGCTGTCTGCTCTTCGCTTTGGTGTGGAATGTTTGTTTTAGTCGAGAGCATCACTCCATCATGATGACAGTCTGTATGTAGATGAGGTAATGGAGTGCAGAGCAGCTTGTCTTCAGGCCAGCTTTGTGTGTGACACACTGAGGAAACCTTCTTTTTGGTTCAGGGGAAAACCATTTCTTGGTTTCTGGTTGAAGATTTAGTTGTAGCTAAAACCCTTTTATACCGAAAAAACTTCCTCTTGGACTTCGAAATGCTTTTCCTTGAAAACAAAAGGGACCGTTCAGGAGCCTTGTGGAATACAATGTTTGTGTGTTTATGCCACTGGACATGTAGCCAGTAAGAGAGATCAGATGATATGATTTGCTGTGTGCTGAGTGTAAAGTTCCCCTCAGGCCAAAACTGTTGGTGCAAATTGACAGATGTCTTCCATATGTGGAACTATGAGAGCACAGCCCTTACAAACATGGTTCCTTTATTTTTTCAAGAAAACTTGTTTTTAGTTCAGAATTAACGGTTCGGATAGGGTTCTTTGGCACTCAATATTAGGGAACCCTTTAAAATATATTTTTGGTTCCACATAGAAACATTTGATTTGGTAGAACACCTTTGGTTCTAACTTGAACACTGCTGGATTGGAGGATTTGAGCGTGTATCCATTTCTGGATTCTGTGTACAACCAATTTCAAAAAGGGTTCTAATTGGACCACAAAATGGTTGCATCCGGAACCAAAGCAGGTTCTACAGTACCCAGGAACAAATACGTCAGTTTACTTATCGGAACCGTTGAAGCACCCTCAAGAATCCGTTCCTCTCTAATGAGTTTGTACCCGGTACCCAGTACCCTCTTACCTTCAGGGGTCTGGCTGACACCACTATGGGCTGCTGTTTGATCCACCAGCCTGTTCATTTCTGTGAGCTGGGCTGGTTGTCAGCCTCCTGGTTCATACCAAGCTGTTCAGAATCCACCCTCCAGGCAGGAATTGTGTGTGTGTGTAGGGTTGTGTGTATGTGTGTGTGTGTGTAGGGTTGTGTGT
>JACXGJ010007739.1:0-29435 GCA_016801105.1 Esox niger
TGCCAGTCAAACCACGAATTGCTTGTGGCTTCATGTTCAGTAACATCAGCAAGGAAAAATACCACTTCAACAGTGCTATTCTCTAGCTAACTAACAGTAAGCTATTTGGCTAGCCCAGTAAGCTAACGTCACTTGAGAGACTCATGTCAAGAAGAGTCTCTCAGGATGTGTGTGTGTGTGTGTGTGTGTGTGTGTGTGTATTTTTGTTTAGTTGTGTTTGTGTTTAGTTGTCATGCTGCGCCATTGTATAACTTCTCTAAATCATTGAGAGGTCCAGTGGGCCAGGGGTAACTTGACTAGCTGATTGTTAATTAATGACACAGCGTTCTGGAAGGGACAGAGAGAAAGGGAGAGATGGAAATAAAGGGACAGGAGTGGAGAAGGGGAAATGAGGAGTCCGGGAGAGAGGGATACATGAAAATGAAGAGACAGGAAGGGAGAGAGGGGTAAGATGGGTGGAAGAGGGATAGGGCCAGAGACAGACAGGACAGGACAGAAGTGTATTGCTGAATGGGTGTTGAGATTGGATACTGTACTGCATTGAGGAATAACACCTGATTAATAGGTTGTCCAGCACATACTCTGACACAAACACGCTTTCTCTCTACAGCACACACACACACAGACATTCTCTCTGACACACTACACACTCTACATTTCTCGTAGTCACTGTGCAGTGGAGGTGGAAAATGTGAGCACTAAGAGTTAAGGTCGACACCTCCTCCGGTGTTCTACTGTGTTCTGCGCCTCCTGTTTCCATGCTCCTCCCTTCCTGTTCCCCCATTGCTCTCCACTGAGGCTGACTGGCCAAGGGCAATACCACAGGTGACCTCTGGGCTGAGCTCACAGTGAGCTGATTGGATCCTTTGGGTGGGCCATGTTTTGCTGTAGAACTTTGGTTATTTCATTATAACCCTGCTCAATTTTCCAGTAAACAATTCTGATGGGATTCATTTGACCAAACTGACCCTGTAATTCTTTGTTTCTCCACATTCAAGATTGATGATTATGACAGAATCCTGCAGGCTGTTTTAGACGTGAACATAATTCAACTTGTCTGGGGATAGACTAATTTTTGTTTTCAGTTTGGAGAAAGTTATATTGATTTGGATCATGAACAGTGGTCATAAGCAACAAACAGTTAGGTCCGGAAATATTTGGACACTGTCACAGTTTTCATATTTGATATGCTGCCCCCACAATGGATTTAACATGAAACAACCAAGATGCAATTGCAAGTGCAGACATTCAGCTTTAATTAAAGGGGTTGAACAAAAAACATTGAAAAAAACGTTTATGAATTCCAACCATTTTCATAAACAGTCCCCTTATTTCAGGGGCTCAAATGTAATTGGACAAATTAACACTATCATAAATAAAATGTTCAATTTAAGTACTTTGTCAAGAATCCTTAGCAGGCTGCTTGAAGTCTGGAATGCATGGACATTGCCAAATTCTGGATTTCCTCCTTTGTGATGCTTTACCAGGCTTTCCCTGCAGCTGTCTTCAGTTGTTTGTTCATGGGTCTTTCTGCCTTAAGTTTTGTCTTCAGCAAGTGAAATGCATGCTCGATCAGGTTGAGATCAGGTGATTGCAGAATGTTCCACTTCTTTGCCTTAAAAAACCTATGTTGCTTTTCCCTGGGTTGCTTTCGCTGTATGTTTGTTTTGGGTCAGTACATCAGTACCCCTATACACTTCAGAATTTACCCGGCTGCTTCTCTCTTCTGTCACATCATCAATTAACACTAGTGACCTAGTGCCAATGTAAGCCATGCATGCCCATGTCATCACACTGTCTCCGCTGTGTTTTAGAGATGATGTAATATGCTTCGAATCATGAGCTGTTCCAAGACTTCTCCATACTTTCTTCTTCCCATCATTCTGATACAGGTTGATAGTATTTTAATCTGTCCAAAGAATGCTGTTCCAGAAGTGGGCTGCTTTTTTTTTGGGGCAAAGTCTAATCTGGCTTTTCTATTCTTGAGGCTTATGAATAGTTTCACCTTGTGGTGAACCCTCTGTATTTGTTTTCGTGACGTTTTCTCTTTATGGTAGACTTGGATTATGTTATGCCCACCCCCTGGAAGTTTTTCTTTACCATTGAAAGGATCCTACGATCATCCACTGCTGTGTTCTGTGGACTTCCAGGGCTTTTAGTGTTGCAGAAATCACCAGTGTGTTCTTTTCTTCTCAGAGTGTACCAAACTGTTGATTTGGCCACTCCTAATATTCCTGCTATCTCCCAGGTGGTTATTTTTTGTAGCGCAAGGATGGCCTGTTTCACTTACATTCAGCGCTCCTTTGACCGCATGTTATGGGTTCACAGCAACAGCTTCCAAAAGCGAAGGAATCAACTCCAGCCTGCTTGATTAATGAATAGATAATGAAGGAATAGCCCCCACCAGTCCATGAAACAGCTTTTGAGTCATTTGAGTCAATTACTTTTGGAGGGGGATACATATTAAAAAGCTGTAATTCCTCAACCCTTCTGCCAATTTGTATGTGAATAACCTCATATTTAAGCGGAAGGACTGCACTTTAAGCCCATATTAATTATTTAACTGTAATTTGAATATATTTTGGTAAAAAGCCAAAGTATCAAAACTAGTGTCAGTGTCCCATTATTTTTGAACCTAACTTTAACAGGGCTTTTTTAACCTCGTAGTCACTCAGGGTCACAACTACATTTAAAAAGTTGAATACACTTGTAGAATAGATTTTAGAAATTTGGTAGTACATTAGGTTTACCTCTTGTTGTGTCTGTCCAGAGTAACTCAATTTGCAATGTGGGCTAACATAATATAGTTTACAGTTGTGCATACACTGACAGAAGTGTTGGCATTGATTTAGAAAATATGCCTGATCATGCAAAAATTGATATGTGAGCTCTAAAAGCACGGGGAATCTTGTAAAAATGTTTGGCAAGATGAATGCAGCATGTTATCAGACAATTTTCTGGATTCTCATGTACTTTCCAGCACGACAATGACCCTAAGTACAAGGCCTAGTTGACCCTCCAGTGGTTACAGCAGAAAAAGGTTATGGTTCTGGCGTGGCCATCACAGTCTCCTGACCTGATGAATATCATTCAGCCACTCTGGGGAGACCTTGTATGTGCGGTTCATCCAAGACGACCAAAGACTTTGCATGACCTGGAGGCATTTTGCCAAGACTCATGGGCAGCTATACCACCTGCAAGAATTCGGGGTCTCTTAGACAACTATTACAAAAGACTGCATGCTGTAATTGATGCTGAAGGGGGCACTACACAGTATTAAGAACTAGGGGTATGCAGACTTTTGAACAGGGGTCAGTTAATTTTTTTCTTTGTTGCCATATTTTGTTTTGCCATTCTGTTATGATCTACAGTTGAATGTGAATCCTATTAGAAATAAAAAGTGTGTTGTGCCTGCTCACACATGTTTTCTATACACAAATGGTACATATATTCCCAGGGTATGCATACTTTTGAGCCCACATTGCTGGATTACTGACATTAAAGGTGTCTTCATCACAGATTTTACCACAGCTTTTTTAATTCTTCTATAGTTCCCTTTTGTTTTTGTTCAAGTATGAATAATTTTTATGTTTAATTTAGCCTTCGGCGTAAACAGAAGCGTGTCAGTTAACCCATCATATGCATACAGTGTGTCATGTCATGGCAGTGAGATCCAAAGCCCTCGCTCCCTCATTTAGAGAACAGACACCTGTGTTCCTGATCAATCTCCTTATTTAAGTTCCTCCTTCCCTGGTGTATCTTCACAATCATTATTTTGTTCCCGTGCCGCAGTAACGTTGTTTCTGTGTTATGTCTTAGTTCATTTCACTGAAGTCCTACGTTCTTCTTGCGCCTTTTTGCATTTAATTTGATCGGATCTTCAACCAAATTCTTAACATTCAATGAAAAAAACCTTCAAATTAAAACTATGAAGGGTGCTTTATTTAAAACATACCAATTATTTTTCATGGTCAAATTATTGTTCAAAATACAACTATAGAATATACTTTCAGTAGAATGAGTTGCTATTTATACATCTTTAAAAATCTATGTATCCAACTATGTATTTAATCATTTAAAATGGAGTTATTTAGCCCTCCATAAGACACTGCTTGTGTAGCTTTAAGCTTTAATGCCTGCAACCAAACTCTTCCGTGCTGTTGTGTCTCCCACATTGCTTGCTTACTTTCGGACCACTTTTCCAGGTACCACTGCTTTAACATAGCAACATTTGTGGGTTTTTGAGCTTGAAATTTGCATAACTTTACTATTGGATTAATGTCTGGACAATAACATCTTAATGTAGACTTATTTGTGTATTTTGGATCAGTGCATTTCACAGTAAGCACTGAATCAATCAGAAGGACCCCAGACAATGTTAGAAACAGCACTGGCCATAAACTGTACACAAAAGTTAAGTGTTGTATTTGTGGTAAATGTCTCAGGACATTGGCACAAGATGAACTATTAACAAATAGACGCAAAAGGAAATCACATTGCCACAAACAGCACTGTACAAATTAATTTAAGCATGATACAAAATATCACACACTGTATCTACTTATAGAAACTGGTTTCTATAGACAGGGGAAAAAAACTGTGGCAAAGTGTGCATTGCGGTTGAGCACTTTTTGTTGTGGAAATCAATTCATTATTGCTGGCTACTTTGAGCTTCTTGGTCAATTTACTGTGTCTATTTTTAATATTTTAAATGGAGTAAAAGGGCATGAGGAAACAAAACAATTCATTATTGCTGACTGCTTTGAGCTTCTTGGTCAATTCACTGAATCTACTTTTAATATTTTTAATGGAGTAAAAGGGCACGAGAAACAAAACAATTCATTCATCTCTAGGCTATGTGCGTTGTTCTGTTTTTATCTTCAATTTGTTCCCAAACTGCAAATAAAAAAACAAACATTTCAACTTTTATTGGTTGCAGATTCTGAAGCAGATGTTGTGGCGGATGTAGTGACATTTTTTTTCTTTCCGTTGTTAAACAATGGCGTCCATTAAATGAAGTAGCCCTAAAAAAAACAGAAAGAAAAACTTCACCCAGGTGCAAACTTTTCCAAGTTGCAATGAAACATTACAATATCAAATGTAATGAAGAAATGTCCTACAGGCCCCTACTTGACCCCTGCAGGCCTGTTAGACGGACCCCTCCACGCACCAAAAGAGCCAAACGATCACTGGCAGGCCAGTTGCTGTATCAGCTGGTAATGCAGTCTGAGAAGGTCTCAGACTGAGTACAGGTCTCATCCGCAGTAAAACAAATTATTTCCAACTTGGCCCAACCAGAAATAAAGGGAGGATGAAACAGAGAGGATCTGTACAAATGTAATGGGTTCAAGGTCTAAAATTAGGTTCATCTACAGGGTTGGGTGTGTGCGTGTGTGTGTCTGTGTGTTTAAAGTCGAAAGGAGAGTTTGTATTGCTGAGCGATTTCGGTGCCTTTCATGGTTTCTATGGCAGCTGCAAACGCAAGCAGCAAGGGCCGGTTGCTATGACAATAATGGGGCAATGGTTTGTTGTGCGTGTGTGTGTGTGTGTGTGTGTTTGTGTTTGTGTTTGTGTGTGTGTGTGTCATTCTAACAAGAAGCTGTTTTGCATTTCTTGGGCAGTTGTGATGACCCTGGCCCAGCCCCCCAGCCATCCCTCATCCTCTGTGACTGGTGTAACAGGACTGTTAGCACAGTAGTCATGGATACACCTTTATCCTAGGACAGTGCAGTAAAGAGTGTCAAGCTGGATGCTTCAGAAGGTCTAGGTGTTGTAGTTCCTCATATATGACGGACTATGTTAATTGTTATTTACAGTTACCTTTCTCTCTCTGAAATGTGGTCCTGTGGATTTGCTTGCTCTTTATGAGATATAGTGCAGCTGTAATTCAAACCTTTTCTGTGTTCATTGATCACTTCTGTCCAGCCGATGTCTGTCTGCCTACATCTGCACCACCCACTGGCTGAAACCCTGCTGCAATGTCTCATGGAAGACAGTGAGAAACATAATGCCATCAGCAAGATATTTTGGCATGATGCTCGTTGAATAACAAAGCCAGGTTTTCTTGATCTCTCACTGTTATCTCTCCATCCTCCCCCCTCCTCACATCATATACACCATGCCCCCCTCCCTCCTCACATCATATACTCCATGCCCCCCTCCCTCCTCACATCATATACTTCATGCCCCCCTCCCTCCTCACATCATCTACTTCATGCCCCCCTCCCTCCTCAAATAATCAACTCCATTCCCCCTCCCTCCTCACATCACCTACTTCATGCTCTCCCTCCTCCTCACATCATCTACTCCATGGCCCCCTCCCTCCTCACATCATCTACTTCATGCTTCTCTCCCTTCTCTCCTCCCCTTTCTTCACAGGACTGGGTGTTCCTGACTCGCTTCTGTTTCCTCAGTGATTTTGGACGCCTGGACTTCCGGTTCCGCTACCTAAAGGTTGTCCTAAAAACAGATGAACCCCTCAACTATCGTTCTCTCTTTTCCATCAGTGTTGCCCACTTTCTCTCCTGTCTTCTCGCCTATCTTTTTTCTCTCGCCGAGAACATAACCTACTTTACAACATGACTTAGAAATATAGTCAGAAAGTCACCTTGTAAAGTGTGTTATTTCCTGTGTCAGACAGTGTTATACAACTCATCCATCATCTCATCTCTGTCCCTCATGAATGGTTCTCATCAATGATTATTTGTTCTTTACACCTCCCTTCTCTCTCTCCTGTTTGTATTGACGCTGTCAGTTTTAAGGTCTTTTCTAGTCATATATACCTTCGTTTAATTTAATTGTGTTTCTGTTGTATACCTTCTAACAGTTTCAAGACAGTCCTTTTTCGTTGTGCCACTTGTCTTAGTGGCTTACAGTCTGTGTTGTGTTTCTCTCTCTGCCCTAGTCGCGGTGCTGTCAGAACATATTGCTCTACTTTGATGACAGCTCTCAGTGGCCAGCTGTGTACAAGAGGCCCGACAAGGTGAGAAACTCTGTCACCTTGCCTGTAGTGTGTCTGTACTTCTGCTCTGTTTGACTTGACAGAGCCTCTGCTGTGAACTGAGCAACACTGTGTGAAGTCATTTTCTCCTTTGTGTTTTGTTTTGTGGAGTCAGTTTGGCCGATACCTGTTTAACTTTTGTTGACCACAGGACTGCTACCAGAAGGAGGCGGTGCTGAGGCCAGAGAATAACCAGGTCATAAACCTTACCACACGCTACACCTGGTCTGGCTGTGTGGTAAGAACAGGCTCTCTGCTTTCTACGCTACATGGTTGCCTTCTCTTTTTGCCGTTGTGACTGCGTGGTTGTTTGTAGTTATTCTCTTAACATATTTTCAGCTGGCTGTTTAGGAGGTGTGAGGATTGTGTGAATGTGTTACTCCCTCTGGGTTACTGTGTGTTGACTCATGTTTTTCAGTGTCTTCTCTGTCAATACATCAACTGTCTCTCTGTGTCTCTCAGGTGGAGGGAGAGGGGGATGAGGAGGTGCTCAGCTGTGTGGGAGGTCGTAGCTTCCGCTCGGTGAGGGAGCGATGGTGGTATATCGCTCTCAGCAAGTGTGGGGTGAGCTTTGACCTTTCACCGCTCAATGACGGCCAATGCACACAGACCCTGTCACCCTGATGACACACGTCGGCCACACGACCCCCCCTCCCGTCACACGCACTATGATCACCTTGACATGGTGTCATAGATCGACCCTGAACGCTATCACCTAACACGTTAATGCAACAATGCCTACAGTACCGGTCAAACGTTTGGACACACACGTTGATCCTGTAGGACTCCTGTGTGGGCTGTGTGTCATAGCTGCTGCGCGAACGGACCATTTAGATCGGTCGGTTCATTCTGCTGTACAGGACAGTATTCAGGGTGGATGGGGAAGCTTGTACAATGTCGGACTGTGCTGGGCTCAGTTGTGATGTCTGTGTGTTCGTGGGTGGCGGTGCTCAGCTGTTGTCAATTCAAACACAGCACTGCTGTGCGTAAGGACGTGCGCTGATGCTAGCTCTACGTTCTCCTTGTCGAGTGTCTTGAGACGCCACAGACTGAAAGTGTGTGTGGTGTGTGAGAGATTGAGACGGGATGTGTGTTTGCGTGTGTGTGTGTGTGTGTGTGTGTGTGTGTGTGTGTGTGCGTGTGTTTGCGTGTGCGTGCGTGTGTGTGTGTGTGTGTGCGCCTGTGTGTGCTTGTGCGCGCGTGTGTGTGTACACTTGCGTGTTTGGTGGGTGGCTAATTTATCCACACTCTGACTGGCATTGTTGGAGTGTTGGTAGGGAGTGAGTGAGTGTGAAGAGGGACAGACAGGATTGAAGCAGATGTTTCCTGGAGAGTTGTGTTGTCACAGTAGGGATGGGAGGGCTGTTGACGGACACGATGGCTAATGGTGTTGGACTGAAGTTAAAGCTCTGTCTCCGGTCCACACAGCCCCAGGGACACTTCCTACCTCGCCTGCATACTGTCACTACAGAACACTGCTTTCACGTTCTCTCACTCCCTTATTCTCTGAGGTGCTCACTCTCTTTGAGGTGGTCATTCACTCTCTTTTTTCCATCACTTCTTTTTCTATCTGCCTTTTTCTTCCTGAAATATCAACTTTAAAGCGTAGCAAACTAAACTTTACAGATCAACAGACACATTGCCAATGTGTTTTTACCAATTCATGAAATCTATGGCATATCCTAACATAATCTAACATAGTAACATAGTCAAGGCATTCTCTGGAACATGGACAGTGGAATAAGCAGAGAGAATATATAGTTGCCTTTCATCTTGTCTACCACACAGGGAATGCTACTGTGCCTCTTATTTATTATAGGATTGAATAGGCTCCAACACAGCACACTTGAGTTACACTGAACACCATGATAGCGTAGTCCTTCTCAAAGTTACTTCAGCACTAATGTGCTGTCCTTTTCTGATTGATTGTGCCGCTGCTGCCTTTTGGTTGAAGTGAATCTGGGCTTTAGTGTGAATTACTTAAGTCTGTTATTTCATGAGGTCAGTAAGTAGCTTCATGGTTTTTAGATCAGTTATAGCAAGCTATTCAAGTGCTCCTTTGGTCCTTGAATTTTAATGCTCACCCTGTCAAATCAAGCAGGACTCAAAGAGGCCTGTAGATAAAGACTGTATGGATCGTTTGATTGAAATTGCAATGAAGGCTCACTTGATGTGAGCCCAGCAGAGAATCTGGCAGCATCGGGCCCAGCGTCGGGCCCAGCATCGGGCCCAGATCAAGGTATAATAAGGAGCTCATTCTAAAACACTGAGCGTTATTGGAATTTCATCAGTTACGAATGACTTGACGCTCCCCTGGACCAGATTAAAATATAATATTTCTCTCCCCACTTTTCTCCAGGTAGCGATTGCTTAAATTTTGCGCAGTCCCTTTGTTTATTTTTCTCTTTCTGTCCATACCTAGGCCTTTGTTCATATCCCTAATGTGGCCTTCTTTTTTCTACTGCTCTCCAACTCCCCTTCTCTTTCTCTCCATGTGCTTGTCTCTCCTCCTGGCCTGCCTGTCTAGTGGTAGTATTGATTTCGTGACAGTACCCACTTCATGCTCCATACTCATTTGATGAAATGACTTGAGTCTTGGCTGCCAGGTGAAATTAAAGGTTCTTTTCTCATCCAGCACAACAACACAAAGTCTCTGAACTCCTCTGTGAAATCAACTCGTTGTACACTCACTTTTGCTCAGTCTCACCGGTCATTTCCCGTCTCTCGCTACCTGTCTCCCTCTGTCTTGACCTCCCCCATATCTCTCTGTCTGTCAGGGGGAAGGACTGCAGCTGGAGTATGAGATGAAGCTCACCAATGGCCAGTCTTTCTGGACACAGCATTTCTCTGCCGACGAGTTTGGTGAGAACTACACACATTTCAGAATGAGATTTAATGGCTCGTCCAACTCTATTTAACACGGCCAATAAAGCATATTGAACTGAACAAATTATGATAATAAAGGGATGGATGAGTAATGATGATATATGCCATGTAAAGCTGCTCTTTCATTATGATTTTCTTGTCTGTGTGTCTGTCTGTGTATATAATTCCACCCCCAAACCTGATCTCCACATGTCTCTCACTCTTTCTTACTCCTCAGGGATCCTGGAGACTGACATCACATTCTTAGTGATCTTCTCCCTGGTCTTTATCCTCTCCTGTTACTTTGCCTGTAAGTGCCTGAGGGACACCATCAGCCCTTTCTTTACCTGCCACCCGAAAAGTGCTTAGCTCTCAATCCTAACCAGAGATTTTTTACACAATATCTCATTGCCATTAACACGTAATTTACCAAATCAGAATTATACTATTCTTTAGTGCTATTCCTTTCTGGAATAAGGAAAAACATCAGAAGAATAAAGCTTGGACTTTTAGCAATAATTCAAAGTTTATTGGCCTGTGACCAATAATCTATGAAAAGTGTTCTACGTGATCTTAAATCTGCACAATAACAATATGCACTTTTGCCAAGACATAGTGCACATAACACTCAGTTTTTTGCTTAGGTTTTCAGGTGCTGAATAAAAATCTATGATTTGATCGCTTTTTCAACTCCACTGAGTTTTACATTATATAGCAAATGTGCTCCACCTCCTGATTTTACGATCTGATCTTGGCAACTGCTCTGTGCAAATAGAGTGTGGGTAGATTACCCAAGGTTATATTAGGATTGTTATGGGGCCTTCCAGGTGGTGCAGTGGTCTAAAGCACTATTTTGTAGCAGTAATCTGACTACCACTGTGTAGTTTCAACCCTGAGTCTGGGTCACCACATGGCCAATGCTAATGCTTTCCCCTGGGGAGTGGCCAGGCCTCATAAGTGGTATTTTGTCATCTGATCGCCTCCGTGATCTGGAGAATGTCTTTTTCTACAATCAAAGAAACAATCAAAGGCTGTAATAAAAGAGAAAAAAATCCCATCTTTATCTACTTCTTTGCTAATTCAGGAAGGTTTTAAATTACATGTGGCGTTGTGACACCTAGTTGGAATCAGGAAATAAGGGTTGCCTCAGCCAGGGGGAGTAACGTGGGGCAGACGAAGGCAGATTTGACAACGTTACAATATGGAAGGCAAATCCTCAGAGTATACAGTCCTTGGATCTACATACACACATGCTCCAGCTGCATATTCCAGTGGCTAACACCCCCTCTCCCTGTCTCCCCCCCCCCCACCCTCTCATCCACTATACATCTCTGTTACCGTCTCTGGTTCTTTCTTCTCCCTGCCTCTTTCCCTCCGCTCTCTTTGCCCCCCCGCTCTCTCACACCTCCTCGTATCTCTGCGCGTTCTCTCGCTTTCTCTCTCCCTTAGATAATCTGAAGGGAAGGCAACTTCTCCACACCACTTACAAGATGTTCATGACGGCTGCTGGAGTCGAGGGTGAGTGTAGAGACTAAGCCCGTGCACACGCGCGCAGGAGGCTGCCGCAGCATCGGGGTCTGACTGACACACTGCGGCCGCTGACGTCCCGTACACATGGCAGTGACTCCTGATTATGGTAGACGGTAACCACTGCTTCAGCAGCGCGTCGCTAGGGTCGCTCGGCGTAGGGCCGCTCAGGACTTCTGGTGCAACAGACGGCTCTGCAGTGCAGACGAGTGAAATGTCCCTCTCTCCTTCCCTCGTTCCCCGTCCTCTGTCCTCTCTGTCTCCCCCCCCCACCCTCCCCTCAGTGCTCAGCCTCCTGTTCCACTGCATCTACTGGGGCCTGTACGCCAGAGACGGAGTGGGCAACGGCAGTCTCAAGATAATGGGTGAGACTTGTCGACAGCAACCTGATAAAGTCCGTGTGAGGGAGTGCAAATGAGGCACATCCGAGTGTGGGTGTGTGCGTGTGTGGGTGTGTGTGTGTGGGTGTGTGTGGGTGTGTGTGGGTGTGTGGGTGTGTGGGTGTGTGTGTGTGTGTGTGTGTGTGTGTGTGTGTGTGTGTGTGTGTGTGTGTGTGTGTGTGTGTGTGTGGGTGTGTGTGTGTGTGTGTGTGTGGGTGTGTGGGTGTGTGGGTGTGTGGGTGTGTGGGTGTGGGGGTGTGTGTGGGTGTGTGTGTGTGTGTGTGTGTGCGTGCGTGTGCGTGAGTTCATGCTCACTCCCTCCACGTGTGTAGAAAATGTGCGCGTGTCGACCTGATTTCCCCTTCTGGCGTGTTGTTACGGATTAAGATACTATAACCTACTTAGAGTAACCTCTCCATCACTCTCCATATTGCTCTAATGTTTTCTCCATGCTCTACTCACCCTCCCTCTCTTTCTTCCCCTCCCATTCTTCTCCTCCTCCTCTCCCACCCTCCTTCTACCTCCCTCTCCCCAGGGAAATTATTGTTCTCCGTCAGTTTCCTGGTGTTCCTGCTGATGCTGATTCTGTTGGGGAAAGGCTTCACTGTCACCAGGTGGGGAGTGTGTGTCTCAGGCCGTCTGGGCTCTTGTGGGCAGGGATAGCTGCCCCAGCCTCTCCCCTGAGTGACATGTCTGACTTCCTGCCTGTCTGGCTGTTATTCTGACTGCTTCGTCACAGTTTGAATTGGGATTGGGATCTCCAGCCACACAGTTTTACAGATCTTAACTCCCTTCATTCTTTCTTAGATCTTAACTCCATATCTTACCCCATATTCTCTTACTGTGTCGTGACGTTATTGTGACTTTAATGCAACAATAATGGCGCTGTCTCCGACGTGGGGTGATAAATAGCCATTTAGATAAGCTGTCTACTGTGCATCCTAAAAAGGAGTGTGTGTATCTCGGTGTGTATCTGTTTCTGTGTGTGCGAAGGTTCACCTCTCTGTGTATGTGAAGGCTTACTCCTCTGTGTGTATCTGTCTCTGTGTCTGTGAAGGCTAAATCCTCTGTGTGTATCTGTTTCTATGTCTGTGAAGGCTAACTCCTCTGTGTGGATCTGTCTCTGTGTCTGTGAAGGCTAACTCCTCTGTGTGTATCTGTTTCTCTGTCTGTGAAGGCTTACTCCTCTGTGTGTATCTGTTTCTCTGTCTGTGAAGGCTTACTCCTCTGTGTGTATTGGTCTCTCTTAGGGCACGGATCAGCCACAGTGGATCTGTCAAGCTGTCCATATACATGACAGTCTACACCATCACCTACATAATCCTTTTCATCTATGAGGCAGAGGTAATGCAATATACATCCAATACATAAACAACACTATAAAAACAAAATGTTCATACAGCTCATCCAATATGTGAAGTACAACACTATATGATGTTCAGGTTTTACACATCAATGAACTTCCTAATCAAGACATACTGTAACCTTAACAATGGGCAAGCTCTGCCCACCTGAGGATTTAATATCCTTACAGAAAACACACCTGACACTTAAATCTAAACCAGTGTTTCTCAACCCTGCTCCTGGGCGCCCACCTCCCTTGCATGTTTTAGATCTCTCCCTGCTCTGTCAAACCTGGTTCAAATGATTAGCTCAATATCATGTGCTTCGTGAGCTACATCAGGTGTGTTAGGGCAGGGAGAGATCTAAAACATTCAGTGCAGGGGGCCGTCCAGGAGCAGGGTTGAGAAACACTTATCCAGATGGATCGGAAAAAATCTCAATTAAATCTCAAAGATGTCACTGCAAAAACAATCTACAGGAATCCAACTCCTTGGTTAGGGATTTAATACTTCGTCAAAACGCATCAGAAGAAAGCGAACAAAACATTATCTTGATGGCTTTGGAAATTTTGGGCGATAAAAAAAAACATGCAGTTGATGTTTCTCAAAATGAGTTGTGTTGAAATGAAGGCAACGTCCAGACATGAGCACTGAATATACTGTAGTGACATAATGTCAGACCTTGCAAATATTTATTTAATAATGATGTCAGGCATGGATGTGTGCACTTAGCGGTGACACACATCGTTTAACAGATCGTACATAGACTTAGTGCTTTCATAATGTGGCAGTGAATGTAAACACAGAAAGGATTCTACAGGTGCATTTTAGTGACTGGCATTTTATCTTAATATCCTTCTCTTGACACCCTTGTTGAATGATTCAAGAGAACGTGACATTAAGAGTGATAAATTATTAATGAGTGTAGACAGCACTAAGCTGAAGCATCGGGTCTTTTTCCACTCCCTTCATGGAGGGGAAGCCCAGTGGCTGGACAGGAGATGGCAGATGAAACTGGGCTGAGATGCTGACCATTCGCATTAATGAGGCATCTGATCACAATACAGTTCTTGGATCCTAAAAGTAGATTTAGTTATGTAGAGGGGATTAATAAATGTATTAATGCATTAAAATAAACCAAATGTATATATGTACATTTGGCATGTATAATATTCTATAAAACAAAAACAAGCAATTCCTAGTATAATGAAAAGTACAATTTACAATAAACGGCATCCCTGAACTCCATATGTTTTTTCTCCGAAGATTTCTCAAAGTTAATTTCCATTGTGCTGTATTTGCGTTTGTGCTATAGGTTTTGATGATGTTTGGAGTATCTTTCTCCAATAATTTATTTTTAAAACCTTTGAACAATTGCTGCTAGTATTATACAGATTAGTATAAAGAGTTTTTCAATCAGCTTGTCTGCCTGCACTGGACCCACATGTATAATGTAGGGAGTAATACGCTTGTGTTAGTAGCCTGTCTCGGAATTGTGTAACTCTATACACTGCACCCAGTTATCACTCCAATTATCACCCAGTTATCACCCCAGTTATCACCCCAGTTATCACTCCAGTTATCACCCCAGTTATCACTCCAGTTATCACTCCAGTTGTCACTCCAGTTAACAGTCCATTTAACAATCCAGTTAATACTTAATTGCCTTTTTGAAATGGGGAATGCCCCTAAATTGTATTTTGTACATCTGTACATGCTTACATATATGTGGACACACAAACAAACGACTGTTTCACAAAGACATTTGCAGTGTCATGCCAACATGTCAGCAAACCACTGGTTGCCAATGCACACAATGGGAAGGGAGTTGTACTACACATCCCTGCTATATTTTCAAGGCCAAAGGTAGTAGATTGATTAGTTGGCTCCAGTGGAGTTGTTTTATGATGTTCTAAGAGGATTTCTGTAGCATAATTACTTCACATAGTTTATGCTGTCTTTTTCATTACAGTCTGATGTATTTTGTAATAAGAGACTTCAGATAGCCATATTTTGTATTTTACTAAATACCTTTCAACAGTTCTAGTAGCAACATGGTCTCATTCAGTGATTCGCTCATAGGAATAGCGGTTACCATTACCAAGACTGTTGAGTTTCTGGGGTCCTTACACACATATTTCCTTGTTTCAAAAAAGAAATACAACATATCCTGTATTTAATTTAATTGTTTAACAATATTAGGTAGTAGTGTTTTTAGATGATAAATTGTGGGTGTGCCCGTGTGTCTTTTATGTCTAATTATACTCATGAGGACCAAATGTCCTTAGTGTTAGGTTTAGTGTTAAGATTAGGGCAAGGGTGCATGCAATTTAAATGTTCTGGTCCCCATGAGGTTACCTGTACAAACTTGTGTGTGTGGGTGTGCGCATGTGTGTGTGTGTGTGCGTGGTGCGTGTGTGCGCGTGCGTGTGTGCGTGTGTGCATGTGTGCGCGTGTGCGCGCGTGTGTGTGTGTGTGTGCGCGTGTGTGTGCGCGTGTGTGTGCGCGTGTGTGCGTGTGTGCGCGTGCGTGTGTCTGTGTGTGCGTGCGTGCGTGCGTGTGTGTGCGTGCGTGCGTGCGTGTGCGTGCGTGCGTGCGTGTGTGTCTGTGTGTGCGTGCGTGCGTGTGTGTGCGTGCGTGCGTGTGCGTGTGCGTGTGCGTGCGTGCGTGTGCGTGCGTGCGTGCGTGTGCGTGCGTGCGTGTGTGTGTGTGCGCGTGCGTGCGTGTGCGTGTGCGTGCGTGCGTGTGCGTGTCAGTTCTTTGACCCAGGTGAGGTGCTGTATGCATATGACAGTCCGGCGGGCTATGGTTTGATGGGTCTCCAGCTGCTGGCCTATGTGTGGTTCTGCTATGCAGTCCTGATCTCCCTGAAACACTACCCTGAGAAGCAACCCTTCTACATCCCCTTCTTCACTGCATACACACTCTGGTGAGAGGCTACAGCCCGATAATGCTCTTAACTTCCTGCTGTATGTCCCTGCCAAGTTCATCAACTCAAAAAGGAACCCAATATAGCCCATCTCCCTGCACCATTCCACTCCACACTTGCTCATCCTAAATCATGCCTCCCTTCTTATTGTCATCCACAGTTAAATAGTTCTGTCTCTGTACTGTGCTGGCCTGACCAAACTTAATTAAATTCTGTACAGTATCTTGGCATAAACAAAATTACCATGATGGCCAGCACGCAGTGTAAACAATGAGAAAAAACTGTTTGACTTAATGTCATGAAAATTGGTACATAAGTCCTTGTTTATACAAAGACCTGCCCCACAGACATATATGGCCCCCTGTGAAGGATGTTCCACCCTTCTGATGGTTCAAACATCTCTAGGACCCTAAGACCATTCTGCACATGATTCCATAATTTCGATATTCTCCAGACTACTAACAAACACAACCGATAAATATGAATTTGGACGTGGCCCTACACACCAGGTATACAAATGAGCAAAAGACATTCATATTATTGCAACTTGTGAACATTCATAGCAACTGCAGGGCAGTGCTATAATGGGCCCATGTTGCTATCAGCATACTTTTGGCCCAATGGGGGCGCTGCATCATTCCCTTCATGACACCTAGCTGTTTTCCTTCCTTTGAACACAATCTCACTCTCTCAGCTTTCCCTCCCACCTGTGTATTTCAACCCTCAGTATCTCTTCTCTCTCAATCTCTTATTTAACTAACTGTCCTCTCCACTTCCTTTCCCTCTGGCAGGTTTTTTGCGGTGCCTGTCATGGCTCTGATAGCAAACTTTGGCATCCCTCGCTGGGCGCGGGAGAAGATTGTCAACGGCATCCAACTGGGCATCCACCTCTACGCTCACATCGTATTCCTTGTTAGTACATTTCTACACATTCACACTCAAAACACACACACCCACTGTTTCAATGTTGCTTTTATGTGTTTTTTATTGCATGTGCATGTCATTTTGAACAGCGATCATAAGTTCCAAAATATATTAAATATATTTCCAGAATGTTTGGTAACTAGCTATGTCTTTCTATATGGATTGCATCTTAAACCCAGTATTGTGAAACCAAACAGCGTAACCTAGTGGTTTAAACTTTACTGCATCAAATCCCAAAGGGGACAAGGTTATGTTTAAGGCAATTAACCTTATTTGCTCCAGTGTGCTGTCAATAATGGCTGATTCTTGTGTGTTGTAGTCATTTAGTAGATGCCTTGAAATTATTCAAAAAATGATTTACCGTAATTTAAACATTTTAATATTTGTATGTCAAATTTGGATCATCGTGATTGTGATTGCAGAGTTCTGTTCTTTAAATTAATGTATTTTGTATATTTTTGGTATAATATAGTTTTGATGAATTTATGTTATGCTATATCCACTTGATTTAGCAAGTGGATGTAGCATAACACTGGTCTTGAGAACAATGTTTTTAATATCTGCAAAATTGCTTCAAGAAACGCTTGTATGTGATTGGAAAAAAGTTCAATAAGTTATATCTCTATGACCTCATCATCTGTCTGGCTAGTAACCCACTGCCCTCCACACACACACACACACACACACACACACCCATGCGTATATACCATCCTCAGATCTATTTCAATATCTATGGGTCATATCATTGTCATCACTGGCCTCTGCATCTGTTCTCTAAAGCACTGTTCTGTTCTTATGTGTGCTGTAATGAGTATCAGCGTACCGTAAAGTAAATGTTGGGTCGGATATAAATTGTCGACTGACAATATCCTGATTATATCACATTTCTCCCCCTCCACCCATCCCTCTCTTGCAATAGGCTATCACACGGCCCTCTGCAGCCAATAAGAACTTTCCCTACCACGTACGGACGTCTCAGATTGGAATCCTGCTCTCCAGTCCCAAGGCAGGAGTGGCTGGGGAGAGTTTCCCTCACCACGCCTACGGTAACAGCTCCTTCCTTGGCGACTCCCAGCCCAACTTCACAGAACTATTCTCCATCCAATCGGTGAGTGTGTTTATGGTCTGAGGGTCAAGTAACTTAAGGTCAAATGTTATTTGTGTCATCTTTCGAGGTGATAGGGCTCCGGGAGGTGAGACAGGGCATCTGGACAAGGATGTGATATATGTACAACCCAGGTGACATTCAACATTTGAACTTTGAACTCGGTCTGTTGCAGGGCCAATTGAAGACTGTGGAGGAGACGGTAGCTGGGAAGGGCCAGGAAGTGCAGAGGAACAGTGAGCATAAGATCATCACCACCACGGCCGACCTGTCGTCACCCAACTTCCCCCCCCTCTCTCACCCTCTGCCCCCCCTCCTCTCCACCCACTCCCCTCTTCCCCCTCCACGACTCCCCTCCCACTTCACTGAGTACTTCAGCATGCAGGGGGGAGGGGGGCTGAGCACCAAGGCGTGAGACGGAGAAACATGGACTGAGTGTGAAGGAGAGGGCGGGAAGGAAGACCCAGATAGCACAGGACGCATGAGGGAAAGGAGGGATGGATGTAAGGATGCAGAAAAGGAGTCATGAAAAGCAGCCATGCGGAATGGAGTCCCTAAACCTCCCATTTTCACCTCTGAATGGTGAAAATGGGAATGAGCGAAATAAAGGAGTGGAAAGGTGCTGAGCTTGTGAGTAAAGAAGCAATAAATATTTGAACGTGACCAGGGAGAGAGGCATGGGGAGGATAAGACTAGTGTGTTGGGGATGTAGGCTAAGAATGCACAGTGGAAACTGTACAAAACTCACACACACACATGTATTTAAGAGTTTCTAAGGCATCCATGGAGGCGCCAAGGGAGAAGTGTAAATAGCTGATGCAAATGAGTGTTACCGTTAATCTTAAATAGTTGCAGAGTTTATATTAGAAAAGGGAAGCTTTTTTCACGTTGTTGAATTCCTGGTGGTGCTGTGACCATTGAAATTCTCATGCCATTACGTTGTTCCAGAGTAAAGGGTTCACTCCTTCCCCCAAACAATATGTTCTAATTTATTTTTATGTTTGACAAATTTTGATAACAAAAATGTTCATCTAATCTCTATATAGCATATATTCTTCCATATGTTGACTGTACAAGACGGCAGATGTTTAAGTTTACAGTGTTCAGTTTACTGTGGACCCCTAGGGTGCTTGTAAAACAAGCATGTATGTACTGTACTCTGTATCACCAAACAGATATATTCCATGTGTTCATACAGTGTGCTTGTTGTACACCCCAAAACAAGAATTGTGTATATTTCATGCCATGTACAGTAGGCTACTGATGAGGTCCTAAGGTTTATTAGTTCTTCACGCTACTGTAACTATGTCATTGTCCACAGTCACCAGTTTCAACTCAGAATACATTTCAGTTTTCACCGGAGTGCAAAGTAGAAGCTTGTTCTGAAATGTAATAACTTGATGTATGTAGACCTTGGTGAATGTATTTAATGCAATAGAGCACAAGGACAGTGTTGGTTTTAAAGTTATTTTATTTTCTACGTATATAAATCTTACTTATAGCTTGTTTTATTTTCAATTTCAGCCTCCATCCTTGACACATGATTTAAGGAGGGAAAGTTGTCCACAGAGGATATGAAGTAACTTCACGATCACAACCCGCCCCTCCCTGACCTGACTAGTATGTAATGATATTATGCCAAACCTCCACATGTACAACCATGTCCCTCAGTGAACTTCTACAGTACATCTGTTACTGTATGAGGGTTTTGCTCATTGTTGTTTATCCATAAGTAAGGATTTTATTTCTTCCTGACCATATGACCTTGCCAGGGAAAACAACTTGCCCTGGTAACAAAGTGAAGGAAACCCTTTAAAGTTACTGTGAAAGTATTCACACCGCGTTCGGTCTTTCCTGCATGGAGCTCTTTGAAATGATGACGATCAGGGCTTTTAATGGAACCATATGTATCCACAGACAACACTGATATTCTGAATTATCTGTTACCTGTAGATATGGTCATTTTTATTGATGTCATCATTATCAGACAATTTAGGGCGTACTAAAGGCATCGTCACCCGAGATTGGGGCGGAGGGCAGTCCACCCAGCAGTACGCATAAACCCAGTCGTCTAAGTCTTGACCTCGTAGTTGACCTTCACACCCCGGGGCTAGGCTACCCTTGATTATAGACCGTACTAAAGAAATGAGTCTTCAGGAAAGACTGAAAAGTTTAAACTGAGACTGCATCTCTCACATTAATCGTCAGAACATTCCAAATGAATGGACGGCTGTAGGAAAAAGCCCTGCCTCCAGGTGTTTGTTTAGACACTTCAGGTGTCATAGTCATTTACAACATTAACAGTGTCTACACTGTATTTCTGATAAATTTTATGTTATTTCAATGGATAAAATTGTTTATCTTTCAAAATCAAGGACATTTCTAAGTGACCCCAAACTTTTGAACTGTAGCATGTGATGGCCTTTACAAATTCAGACATAAGTAGGAGCAAATCCATGTAAGGCTTTCTGATTTAAAGAAAATCATTCAAATCAGCCCTAGCATTAACAGGAAGCCAGTGTACTGTATTGGGACTAATACTGGAGAAATTCCAACAGCCATATTTGGCACTGATTTCCATTTATTGGTGAAAGCAATCTCCAAAGGTGCTCAACAGGTTTATGATATTGGACAGAATGTCCGGCCCTTTTCTGGATTTTGAATGATGCAACTGGTCCTAAATACTGGACTGCTTACACTGTGCAGACCAGAACAGTCATCCTTACTCAACATGTTTCTTTTTGTTCTTGTCAGCACCATCAGGTGGGGGTTCTGTTGTCAGCTGGTCCTTTTAACACCTCCTACAGTATGTAAATTAAATTATATTTTATACTGATCTGATTTTGACAAAATGCGAAAAATGCAACAGCTGCAAAATTAACTAGCGACCAAAAACCTAAACACCAGACGTTCTGCTGCTCTTATCCTAAGCATCCCAGACCTGACAGGCTCTTGCTGCGTTACATCTAAAATATTTTCACAAGACATTTTAAGATAACTCCATATTACTATAGTCCAACTTCCTCTGAACCCATTTTAGAAGTTGAAAACAACAGAATTTAAATAATAGGCAAATCACGTTATTATGCATCCGTGGTTTTTCTCCATCTAGCCATTAACAAATTTTGCCAGACCTAGTTAGAAATAAATGAAATGTGACAACACAGATGACAATGTTGTTGGACTAAGAATATCAGTGACTAAGAAACCATACTTAAAAATGTTGTGTTGGCCCTCAATGTTGTGCAGTGTTTAACGTCAGGACATTTTTGTTTCACAAAGCTAACTAGCTAACCACACCAGTAATTCTTTATACGATGGCTAATGCTAATTGTGTTTTGTAACTGATTTGTCTGCTCCGCAGTTATTCCTCAAAAAAACATGCGGATGTTGGCCAACAGTGGTAAACTCTTGATCTATTGAGGCATGCTTTCATTGAAATCTCCAATTGCAGTATTAGTGATAGTTTTTAAAAGGAGGTTATTCTAAAATTTGCCACAAATGAATGACTTTTTTTCTTTTCAAGCATGGACATCATGAAAGTACTCAACAAAATGGTAAATTATATGTATTTATTTTAAACTTGTATGAAACAAGCAGAAAACATGAATCTGTTTTTTAAAATTATTTTCTATTTAAATCTGAAAAAAGGAAGATGGTGGTAAACTTAAGGGTTTTATGAATAACCTTCTGTCGTGCTGTAGAAAATGTCTGGAGTAGGCTTGGGTTAGTCTGATGGGCACTGTACATGTTATGTACATAAGAAAAGTCAAATATAATGTTTAATCTGTAAAACAATTGAATTAGAGTACTAACAGTGAAAGTATATGTTCTGGTGTTTTAAAGCTTTTATCTCTGTAGGTGTTTATAATCGGCTCTATGCCAATACAAATGTATTGTTGTCCATGGTTGCCGATGCTATTCTTGACTGAACAGATTAATATGATTAGCTGACTAGTTCCATTCATCCAGACTGTACAATAAAACTGCATGATCCACTTATCTAATGACAAACACACAAGCGTGAAGGGGTTTTGAATGCACGAAAACTTACAGCACAGCTTCCGGGTTACTCCAAGAGGTCTGGTTATGAGCACATCACTGAAGCACTGTTCAAAATGAATTCATTTAGTAGTGCCAAATTAGGATTCTGCATTTGCTGTAATACATTGTGCCAAATTAAAATGGTTGGTTTTATTACACAACTTGTCTGTTTCTTTCATACCTTGGCTGACCTGTCAATGTGTATGCGTTTTTTTGTGTTGTAAAAGAACCAAGGCTTTTGTGTAAAACAGCAAGTCTTGTTACAGTCACATTATTCAAGCACCAATATCACAATTGTAGTATGTACTGGCATACAAATGAAATGTGGAAGTCTAACTGAATGTAAAAGATTGCTTGTAAAATGTTGGGGTCAATCAAGGGGAATCAATTACCACAATGTAATGCTAGGCTCTACAGCAGCTGCTTAAATCAGAATAAAATTGAGTTTATGGTTCTGAACATTGGCTAAGGGGACTGCCTTTATCGATTATCCAGCCTCTATGTGCTAATGATGCTTATTCTAAATCAGTAGAGGGATTAATAAAAGCACTTCTAACCTAAAGAATGAAATGCTTGGACATCTGATTGAAGCATAGTAATGCCACAAACAGGGCTTTAATTAAACAGTAGAAAAAGGTTTCTTGACAAATCAGCAGTCATCTTCAGTGGGGTTCATACCAAGTAATTTGGGGCTCTATTCAATCTATGGGTGATAAGTACAGTATTACACCGTATTTTAAATTGAAAGGCCAATGTTGTATGTCGAATTAATCAGGAATGACCTTTACATTTATTTAGCCATTTGTAATACAAATTGAATAGTGACCTAAAATACTGTATTCAGTGATTTAAATCTGTCTCCCCAGTTTCTCTTTCAGTTTCTTCTGAGATCCACCAATGTATTTTTGTGTTTTCTAATGACACAAAGAACCCAAACCAATGTTTCCAAGTCAGGACCTGGTCTGAATCTGCTTGAAGTGAACATGTGAGAGGCATCAGTGGATCCCTAAAAGGATTTATTGAGGAAGGTGAAATGTTCCAGAATTGTCATAAATAACAAAAAAAATTGCCTAATATTTGCCGTGTTGCATTACGACTCAGCCATTGCGGCTGCCTGCTGTGCCCGCTCTTCTCTGTATCCTTTCAGGAGCTGGTTGATGAGCGTGAGTTCATTTTCACGTTTGGCCGGCTGGAGTGGTGGGAATGGGTTTCCTTTGTACTCCAGCACGGCCATGGCAGCCTTGTCAAGGTTCTCTCTGTTGGGGATACGAGCCATCCGCGTGTAACCTTTCGGCTGGGCCTCAAACCTGGGAGCAAGAACCTTGAAGAGTTTTGGGATCAAATCCTTTTCCTGAAACCACAGAGAGAAATGGAAAGATGATGATGCCTATTCCAGATGTTGGAATACTCATTGAAACCTGTTAGGCTCTGGGCCTGAGTAACTGAATGAAATAAGAACAACAACTATGATGAAAACAAGTACCGTGAGCCAAAAGTTGGCCATTTTCATCGCTTTCGTATCTGTGTCTCCTTTCTTGGCGTAGTCAACCAACTGCAAAACAGCATTGAACCTTTGTTAACAACCTCAAAAGCTGACAAAAATAGTCAGAAGCCTACCAAACAGGGATATTCATTCTAGAAAAGTCTGAAGCCTACCAGACAGAGATATTACTTCTAGAAAATAGACAGGAGCCAACCAAACAGGGATATTACTTCTAGAAAATAGTCAGGAGCCTACCAGACAGGGATATTACTTCTAGAAAAAAGTCAGGAGCCTACCAGACAGGGATATTACTTATAGAAAAGTCAGAAGCCTACCAGACAGGGATATTACTTCTAGAAAAGTCTGAAGCCTACCAGACAGAGATATTACTTCTAGAAAATAGACAGGAGCCTACCAGACAGGGATATTACTTCTAGAAAAAAGTCAGGAGCCTACCAGACAGGGATATTACTTATAGAAAAGTCAGAAGCCTACCAGACAGGGATATTACTTCTAGAAAAGTCTGAAGCCTACCAGACAGAGATATTACTTCTAGAAATTAGACAGGAGACTACCAAGCATGCATTTGTGTTGGGTAATTGTAGCCTAATGCCAGTCTGGGTAAAAGGGTAACGTCACTATTAATGTCCTCACCTTTTCTGCATAAAACCGAACTTCGTCTGCTCTTGCCAGAGTGGTCTCTATCCTTTCGTGCCTGACAAGCCCAGTAAGTATGTTCCGAAGCATGTTTATTCGGGACTCGGGACCAAGACCCATTTTACGGGCAACTCGGCCATGGGATATCAACATCTGCAAAGTTAGCCGCATTTTGTCGAAATCAGAACGACTTTATAAAATGTAAGCACACGTTCCCAACGAGGGTGATCCTAAGCTATATAACCACTAATAGACCTCCAGATCCCGCAGTTCCCCAAGCGTGTTGTTGTATTTTAATTACTACACTAGCATTTAGTCAGCAGCACAAAGAGTACTTCCGGGTCATCCTATTTCACAATAAAAGTTCACATTGTTATAATCGGTAAGAACGGAACAATGTAAATTACTAATATTTATTATATAATTATCAATATTTAACAATGATTGATCTGAGTTCATACTTAACAAATTCTTCTATTTGAATTTGGGTTTACAACCTGTTCAATGGTCAAGTAAATGCCCCATTATTGCCCCCCAAATGCAATATACAAGGGCCAGTCGACTACAGGACAGTCATGGAGTGCCAAAACACATCCTCTATTTCTAAAAAGGTTTTAGACCTGGGACACTGGTTGCTTGGAATTCACTACCAGGTGAAAACAACAAAAATACATTTTGGGCATCCAAGACTAGACTTGAATAGCTCTGCAATACACAGTAAACAGAAAAGTTGTTGGACTGCAGAGAAAATAAATGAACTAGCCTAAGTGCGGAGGAAAACATTTAGTAATGACCCCACTAATCAGACAGTTTGCGGTTTACATTTAGAATTTCTCTGATAATTTCAACTTTTGGCACTATGGAAAGCAAATTTGCTGTCATACCTATAGATTTTTATTACACACCAATATTTTGAAAACAAAAATGCCAAAAACGGAAGTCTTAATGTTGCTGCCAGACAACTAATCTAGCCGAGACTGTTGTTGTCGTGTCGTGAACGGTCGTGGCGCAAATGACCGCTTTGAAATTGTCGATGCACCACTTACCGATGTCCGTGTGGATAAACAGGATTCAGAAGAAAAACTGTTCCACTTTAAAATATTCTGCTCACACAATTTCATGAATACTTTCGCTTTTTTTGTTATTATTAGATTTTGAATATGTTGAATAGATATTTTTCACATTTGAAATAAAAAAGCATGATATCAGAATCTGAAATTAAAATGACTGTTCTTATCCCCTGACATTCCATTTGAAACACATTTGTAATATAAGGAATATGCATAAATGTAATTTTATTGATAAATTCTACACGATGATGATCTATTTATCCTTCATTGTTCGGTGTGTCATCTTTGAGATTATTTCCAGGTGCTGATGTTAGTGTTGGGCGGAGTTTTAGCCATTTAGCCATGTTGGGTGGAGAAGCATCCTCATGTGCATTTTGAGCTGGCCAATCAACTGGTCTAGTGAAGGATGAGATGGTCAATCAGCAACCTACACTCACACATCTTTTTTATGATAGTATACTGTGACACCATTCTGTTTTTTGGGTACTCAGACCCATTCCTAAACAGAAAATCTGCTTTTAACATATTTATTATCTTAGACTGAAAATCGACCAGTGAGTGTGTACATTATACATAGATCAGTCAGTATGTTTTAATTTCCTTAAAATACATTGCACATTTGTTCCTGTCAATCATTATTAGGGCTCATTTTAATTAAACCACACTGCATCATTTTCCACTAAGTTATTTTGCAATTGTCAAATTACTGTAGTTCACCGACTGGACTTGAGTATTGAATAACACCCAACCCCTGTATGCTTTAATGTTTCAGTATTTAAAGTTTGTGGACATGGAATTAATGTTGTAAATAACATTGTGAACTGCAACTGTATAGTAATTATTTCTGTCCTAGCACTGGATCTTATTCATCAGCATTTAATACTTTATTTGTCCAGATAGTGACAGAATTGAGCCCTCAATTCTGTGAAAATACGATAAGGCCAGTGATTGTTCCTTTAAATGAGGCACTGTTGAAACAGTGTGCTTTATTATTAAACTGCCACCAATTTGATTTGAGACTAAACATTCCCATTATCTATGTTTTACAGTAGATTTATTTTCAACATTATTGAACATAATTTTGCCCAGCAGTGAATGTCAATTGCACATCAGTAATGATAGTAAGTGTGGAAGAGCAAAGAGATTCTTTTTATTCATTAAATGTCTTTCGATTTCAAGCAACATATTAAGTTGGATTTATCGTTACATTTTATAGTTCAATAAAATTACAAATGAATTCAATTAATTTTATAATATACATTACTGTATGTTATTTCACTGAGACACTCTATCCCCTTACTGTATGGATTCTGGCTTGTACCTGCACTGAAAATAAAAACTCCACCAGTATTCAGAATAAAAAAACAATATGCTTTTTTCAGAATACCTATATTCTGTTTTAAAATATTTGCATATAATAACACTTGGCCTAAATTCAGACACCCTCCAAAAATGTTAGCACAGCTTAGATATTTAAACATCTGTGGTTTCATGAAACAATTAAAATGTAGCCTTGTTTCTCATATTTCTGTCCTCTGACTACTATGCTACTGTTAGTCTACCAAATTCAGTGAGCTAGCTTACTCCATTTAGCAGACTGTTACAAAAATAGTGATTTCTACAATTAAATGAAATTGTAATATTTATATGTATATCCAAACACATGCATGTATTATAATTAAAAATCACAGTAAATTGTTATCTTTGAAAATAAAGAAATGTGCACTATATTTAAAGAATTATTCTACACATGATTAGACCATAGCCATTTTGTATCTTTAAACAAAAATGTATTGAAAACAATTTAAAATGAATTTCTTTGTTAATATTCTGAAAAGTAAAGTCATTTTATACATTATGTTATGCATGACAGCGCCTATTTATATATCATTAAGGAAATGTAACTGTTGAACGAACTGAAATGCCACTTCTACCATGTATTTGTACTGCAGATTGTTCAGAACAGGTCTCAGGTAAGTTGGCGGTTAAATTGCGCAATTCTGATTTATAGGTGTTCCATGACACCAGCTCATCTACTGTTCTATTATCTATTTTGGCCATCCTGAAATCCACCAGCCAAACCCGCAGAATGAGCTACCGCTATGGTTAGCTCGCAAGATAATTGACCCAGTGCCGCTAAGGCTAATGGTTAGTGGAGATTTTGGACTTGCAGAAAATCGAAAATGAAGATTAAACCTTTTATTTTCAACACACAGGTTGAAGTTGAAACATTTACAACTGATTGTAACTACAAGGACACGTGCATTTTCCACCATCTTGACAAGGAACAGAATATCTACGTTTCATAGTAATATAGGAATCCTTAATATTTTCTATCCCTGTGTCTCAAAACAATGGCTATTTTACTTCCAGAACCTCTCTCTCCAAGTCTATTTTTGCAGTAGGCTCAATGAATACTACCACCCGTATCTACACTTAAAGCCAAATTATCCAATTGAGCACATAGCATGTCGCCCTATGTGAGAGACGTTCAAATGATTGTTTTTCAGTAACTATCCAATCACGGATATTGACATTTAATAATTGGGATCATATTCATGTCATGTTTTGTTAAAGCACTTTGTGACAACTGCTGATGTAAAAAGGGCTTTATAAATAAAATTAGATTTTGATTGATTTGATGTCTGAGTACTCGGCATAACCCTAGTTTCTATTACATTGGATTTCCCCTGTATGTTTTAGTTAGCCCGACTAGATATTCTTTGTTAATTCGCTGTTCCTTTGTTATTATTAGGCTGAATGCATTAACTGTATAAGTCACTCTGGATAAGTGCCTTCTAACTGATTAAAATGTAAATGTAAAGAAAGTGCTTTAATAGAATTTCTATGGCCAGTGAGAGTACAAACACAACAGAAAAATAACTTTCATCTTCAATGATTTATTGTCATTGACTAAATCCACATATCCACGGGATGTTGATGTTGAACTGTACAGTTGAGTCGTGCGACTATACAGGAAGACATAGGATAGGATCAGATTTAATTGTTTTGCATGGTGATGGCCAACCAGTCATTGAAGATGCACACCTGTAGAAAGAGAAGGATACGGGAGTCATACGTTTTCACATGGTTCAGAATCTGTAGACTTGTGATAAGTTTGTTTAATTGAATTTACAAAGATACATAAGGAATGAAAAGGATAAACCTGTGGTCTAAATATCAACTCAATTCAATCAAACCCCCATTAAAGCATTTACACAATAGCTCTAATATTTGTTGCTCACCAACTATTCTTGGGTATTATTTAAAATATGTTTTACGTTTGGACTTTTCAGAATTAGTGTGCGGGTACGCGATAAATATAAACCTAAATAGAAGGAATCCCAGCCATAGTATTTATTTAAAACAACATTATCCTATAATGAACTAAATACATTCTTACCTTGGTGTAGACACCAGGGTTATTGGGCTGGGCACAACCATATCCCCAGGAGACAATTCCCTGCAGCTGACCGTTGCACACCACAGGGCCACCAGAGTCTCCCTAAAAGAGAAAGAAAAAGAGATATATACTTGTTTAACTGTAACATATTTATGTTTTTTCACTTTTGTTCAAAATGTTTTTGTTAACTATGTTAGAAGCAGTAGAGCAGGTTTAGTCTGTACTGGTCAATACTGTTTCGGTACCTGGCAAGAGTCCTTGCCTCCCTCCAGGTATCCAGCACAGAACATGGAGTCAGTGATCATTCCAGGGTAGGAGTTTTCACAGTCGGCAGAAGATATAATGGGGATGTTCAGGCACTGTAGCTTGTCACGATCAGCAGCTGTAAGAAAGGTAGAATCCAAGATAAGGGAATCAAAGGGAATATATGCTAATTATGTATCTTGGCACGGGGACTGGTAAACCGATGAAATGTATTCTGTAACACCCCGAAAATATATGACAGTTGTACTCACTGGAGCTCATGGTGTTGCCCCATCCAGAGACAGTACACATAGTGCCAGCGGGGGCACAGCTGCTGGGCAAAGCAACAGGTTGCACATAAGTGTTGAGGGTGGCAGCCTTGCTCAGCTTGATCAGCATGATGTCATTGTCGATGTTGTAGGAGTTGTAGTTGGGGTGACGGATCACGCGAGAAGAAGAGAT
>JACXGJ010007740.1:0-29431 GCA_016801105.1 Esox niger
GTTACTGACCTACAAGCCTGTCGGCTCTGGTGTCCCTCTACCCTTCTGCTCCAGTTACCCACCAATGATCCTGTCTGCTCCGGTGTCCCTCTACCCTTCTGCTCCAGTTACTGACCTACAAGCCTGTCGGCTCTGGTGTCCCTCTACCCTTCTGCTCCCGTTACTGACCTACAAGCCTGTCTGCTCTGGTGTCCCTCTACCCCTCTGCTCCAGTTACCGACCAACAAGCCTGTCTGCTCTGGTGTCCCTCTACCCTTCTGCTCCAGTTACCGACCTACAAGCCTGTCTGCTCTGGTGTCCCTCTACCCTTCTGCTCCAGTTACTGACTTACAAGCCTGTCTGCTCTGGTGTCCCTCTACCCTTCTGCTCCAGTTACCTATGAGCCTGTCTGCTCCGGTGTCTCTCTACCCTTCTGCTCCAGTTACTGACCTACGAGCCTGTTTGCTCCGTTGTCCCTCTACCCTTCTGCTCCAGTTACTGACCTACGAGCCTGTTTGCTCCGTTGTCCCTCTACCCTTCTGCTCCAGTTACTGACCACTACCTGCCCACCGACCAACAAGCCTGTCTGCCCCATTACCTCTGCTGTTCTACTTTGTTACCAACCTTCACATACCCACCAACTAAAAGATTGCTTTTCCCTGATTCTGTAATTAAACTTATTACTATTGTAACTTTGTGTCCGCATTTGGGTCCACTGATCTGGCTTGTGTCATCTTAGTGAATGATTTATGCTATGAATCCCATTTTTGCCTTGTGTGTCTCTGATAGTGTAGTCATGAACACTGTTTACCGGTTACTGAAGGTTGCATGTTTGATTACCTAGCACAAAAAACAAAGAAAGACACACTAGACACAACAAACTAACAACATTTTTTTGAAGATTTGTATAGACAATCAGACAGGGGGCAAATACTATATCCACAGCACTGGGTATTTTTAGTCTTCATGGCACATGCATATGAGTTAATTGTGTGTAATTCCCTCTATTGGCATACTATACTTATAGTACAAAATAGTGCACTTTTACTACCAATGAGGCCATAAATCAGGTCAGCTGGGTTACCTTCAGTCCAATGATATTCTGCCCATTGACTTCACAGATGTGGTGATCAGTCAGGAGGCCATTGCGGGCAGCTGAGCTGTCCTTCACGATATAGGTGATCTTCCCCTTCTTAAAGATGAAACCCAGCTGGCCGTTGACGTCCTTGTGCAGGGTGATTGTGCGCTCAAATGGTCTGACAGAGGGGGTATACAGGAAACAACTGTTCAACACTATCACAATATACAGGATAGTTCTATAATAACTGTTGCAACAAGAGTAATGTTTTGGCACACTGCTCTCCATGATTAACAAGGCAATGTCAATAATTAATTGGTGTAACTGGATCTTCGGTTGAATTATGAATGGCTGTTGGGAGCTCACCTGTCTCGTACAACAAAGGCTATCCGCTCAGCACTAGCATTCTTCAGCACCTTGTGGACCTTGTCAGTGTTCCACCCGGCACAATT
The DNA here is from genome assembly GCA_016801105.1 of Esox niger. Taxonomy (NCBI): domain Eukaryota; kingdom Metazoa; phylum Chordata; class Actinopteri; order Esociformes; family Esocidae; genus Esox; species Esox niger. The sequence goes on from JACXGJ010007740.1 coordinate 1,510, forward strand.
CTCCCCATTTATCTGCAGCACCTGATCTCCAAAGTGCAGGCCGCCCAAAGAGGCGGCAGTGTTCGCCTGTACCAGCTGAACAAACACACCCTGCCAAGCAACACTGATAGTCAACAGAAGTACAGTCACTTGAACAAGCTTAACCGGAGCAGTGCCAACCTGGCCTCATTGGAATAAGTAGACTATTTTATGTAAATCCATGGCACCCAATTTCATATATGTTACGTTATGTTAGGTTATATTACAGTGCATCCCAAAGTGTCTAAAGTGTTTTGAACTGGCAACATTCATCTCTGAAGACAGGCATCCTATCCACTGCTCCACACAGGGGATAATGGTTTGGGCGGGACAAGTAATAGCCTTACCAAGGTTACTACCATATGTAATTAATGCTTTTTAGCATTAAAGTTAACATAAGGTATCCCAGCACTGGAGTTAAGGTTAAGGTTTGGGCTTTAGAAAATGAGTTTATAAAATGAAAAAGGTTGGGTTAAGGTTTGGTAAGAGTCAGGTTTAAGGTTAGAGTTGGGTTATGGTTAGGTATCACAGCACTGGGGTTAGGGTTAAGGTTTGGATTATGGTTAGAAAGAAAATCTCTTCTTACATATTGACCTTGTAACACAACTACTCACCGCCCCTAACAGGAAGTTCCTATTTGGAGCAGCAGAACACATCTGGGGAGCTGATAGACGCGAGTTTGAAACACAGCCTGCCAATGACTTTTATTTCTGGATAATTACTCTAACGTTACTTAAACTAACGTAATATATCTTACAAATTCGTCTGTCAAATATTTACGTAAAATAGTCTACGTATTCCAATGAGATCAGGTTGCCAGTGCAGATGGTGTTATTTTCTCCTTTGGTAAAGGGACCTATATATATTTTCCCTCTACCCTTCTGCTCATTTAAAAAATGATATTCTATTATTATACACCCAACTAGGTTGTTCTATATTCCTTGGTCTGGAATTGAAAAGTAAAAGCATCTTACATTGTCCACAGATTTTAGGCGAAGTCCAATCTTGCCATTGCTATCCTTGCAGAGGATGACTTCCCTGATTCCCTGCCTGATCTCAGCCCTGCGGAGGCCACAATCATTTCCTGTGATCGGAGCACTCATGTAGCTCAAAGCGGATGTCCTCTGAGCCACTGCCTGAAACATACAGTCTTTTAAAGAGCCACCAAATACTTTTTTAAATAGCAAAATAGAGGTTTTTACACAAAAACAAAAGCATGATGTAATACAAACAAGATTTGAGTCCATTAAACTTGAACAAATTCAAATTCATACTAAACAAATTAGCAAAATCAACCCTGGCACTAAGTAGCACTGTAATATAATTACAGATCAATGAATTGACCAGTGAGTGATTTTCCTAGTGGTCCAAGTAAAAAAAAACCTACCCCAGAAAATTCTTCTGCTGGAACAACAGACAGTGCCTGGTGAAGGGTATCTTCACTGAGGTTAAGCCCCATGAACTCTGAGAGCTCAGGGTACAGTTTGTGGTAGAGCCCTGTGCAACAATGAATACCAACAAGCTAAAGTAATGTCATTCATTATTTCCAATTTGACCCCAGATAATACTTTACAGTACATCAAAGGGAAGTAGAATCATTCCACAAAGACATGTTAACAAATTGGGACTTCATTTATACTGGATGTCTTAGTGTGGATTACCTGTATTTTCGTCCACAGTATTTGAATTGGGAGCATTCTGTAGAGCAGGTAAAGCAGGTGTCTTGGTAGGACTGGCTAAGTAAGCATTACTTCGAGCCTGATAAATAAATTGGTGATGTGAGTCATAACCTAATGTGCTCAATAACAGTGCAGTATGGTTGATGCAATATGTGCTGAAAGGTAGGTTTTACCTGTAGGAACTGATCCACCTTCATGTCCTCCAGTGATGGATACAGCGACATGGTAGTTCTTAAACACAGAAGTTCCAAAAGATTAGAAAAGATTCTTAGCCATTTTATTGGGATTCCCCTGATTCTTCCATCAGTATAACCTTTCCAGAATATGCCCGACTGGTCATGTCTGCTTACAACAGGCCTTCCTAATGCTTGTCATAATCATTTACATTAAAGCTGGCTTCAGTCTAGCTGGCAGTAGGCTATGTGTGGTAAGTGCATGGTCAGGCATAAACACATAATTGTTATGGACTGCACCATATTGATTACCTGACAATATTTTGTCAGTATATCAAAAGGTAACCTACATAATGACTGCTGATCTCATTTACCAGTAAGGGATTTATTTGAGACAAAAAACATGACCTAGAATATACAGATCCAATGAAACCGCATTAATGACGCGGACCCCATTGATTTGTTGGAGATTTCTAAACAAGTGTGAACGAAATACCCAGTAAACCTAGTCATAAGATATTACCTGTGAATATTAGTCTACTCATATTTTATACTATGTTTGAAATAACATCTGTCTATAGCCTAAAAGCAAATTTGTCAGAAATAACGGCTCCGAATCATACATACAGTAGGCTAAACACCTACGCTAAAAAAATACCCACCACCCTGACAATATTATGCCCGACCAAACAGCTCATTTCGTGTTTCTTCTACAGCATCTGCCTTTCAAAGACAGCATACTTCATTGTGTGTGTTTGCAGTAGCCTATGCATTGGATACGGTTTCATTGTGACATTGCCTCTATTTAGAAAGACTATTAAAAAAAGGAAGGAAAACGCTAACACTCACCTGGCAAGCGTGCGAAAAGCCGAGTGAATAGCGTTATAACCTAATACTTGTTTTTGATAATGCGATAATTTTTTATATCTGTCCGTTGTACACACACGGTCACAAATTGTCTTGGCTCAGGCTGCGATGTGCTATGGAGCTATACAGGCTTCTGATAGGCTGAAAAATCTAGACATGTGTTGTGGTGACAGTGAAGCGGCTCAGCTCACTACAGCATCCAAATTAGGAACATTATCATTCCTCCAAAGACACTCCGTTCTTCCTCCTCCTCAGTCGTCACCCCTCCCTTGATCAAATATCCGCTCTCCTCTTGTCAAACATCATCCATTTAAGCTTCAGCCCTCCCTTTGTCAATCGTCAGTCCTACTCTGGTCAATCGTCATTCCTCCCCTGGTCAATCGTCAGCCCTCCACTTGTCAATAATTAGTCCTACTGTGGACAATCGTGATTCCTCCCCTTGTCAATCATCTGCCCTTCCCTGACAATTTCTGTTTGTGTTTCCTGTTGTTTGTTACAGTTTGTTTTAAAACTGAACAATTGTGTTTATTAGCGTTTTCAATATGATTCTGAAAACGCTAATAATATGATGTCATATCAATACAGTATTAGCCAAATGTTTATGTATTTCCAAATATTGGGGACCTACACTGAATTCAAACAAGTAACCCATTTTATACATGTATTTCTAAGAATTTGTTCATTCATATTTAGAAATCCAGGCCATTGCAATAGAGCAAGGGTCAGTACTGTGTGCATGCAATGGTTGTTCCTAGATAATTTTTAAGACATGTATTGGTATGACTTTTTAGTCCAATCATTAATTATTTAAGGAAATTATTTAAGGAAATTACGAGCAATACGAGAACTAGTAGCAAATGAGCTGATGCCAAAATAAATGAGTCAGAGCCCTAACTTTGATGGAGTGGTGAAATATATATTCCTCCAAAAAATTTGGGGTCTCAATGAAGGAAATTAAAGATTAAAATATTTTCTGTACATTGTGTAATTCGACGTAACAACAGTCAATGGAAAACAAAATCACCAACCAATTGAGGGCTAGATTCAAACTCAAATCAAAAATCTAAGTAAACAATTGTAATCACAGGCTGTTCAAACTTGCGTGAATATCATCACAGCAACACATAATGTGACTCAGTAGTGTGTATGGCCCCCACATTCCTGTCTGCACTCCTGACAACATCTAGGATGTTCCTGATGAAACAATAAACGCTCACCACGGTGTCTCCAGACCCTTTCACGTATGTCGCATGTGCTCAGTGTGAAGCTGCTGTGAACGGGGTGCCAATGGTGGACCTGCCAGTTCTGGTGTTCTCTGGCGAATGCCAGTCGAGTTGCACAGATACTGGGCTGTGAACACAGGTCACGCTACAGGACATTGGGCCCTCATGGAGTCTGTTTCTGACAGCTTGGTCAGAAACACATACACCAGGAGCCCACTGGAGGTCATTTTGTAGGGCTCTGGCAGTGCTCCTCATGTTCCTCCTTGCACAAAGGACCAGATATTGTGGGGGATTTTTCTATAAAATGCACAAATAACCTTACACTTATGAAATGATTAATGTGCAATGTATAATCACATAGTTTTATTATAAACATATTAATGTGGAATACACACACACAGAAAATGACTTCTGGGGTAGGACAAATTACACATACAGACGATTTCTATGTTCATTATAATGTATGTACTTGATGTTAAGAGTTTGTCTTGAGCAAGCAATTACCATGTGCCCAGAGTGGGGCGTTTCTAAAGTTTACTGTCTATGTATCCGTTGTTGGGGTGTCCTGAGTCTGGCCCATGAGCTGATCATAAAGCATACTGTGTGATAAGAGATGACCTGAGTGTGGCCCATGAGCTAAATGTAACTTACTTTGTGGACAATGATGGACATGACCCAAGTATGAACCATGAGGATGTCGCAAATTATGAGCATTCAGGGAGGTAGAAGATAAGAGGCGCACCTCACCCAGGGGATTGCCAACCAGATGAATAGTCAGATGGCATGATATGTGAAAGTTCTGTATAAAAGCCATGGTCCGGACTAAGAACATTGGGGGTGTATCTGCAGAAGGACCAGGCTTTAAGGTCTGTCATTATTGTTTGATTTTCATTAAAGTCTATTGGATTCAGTCCTGAGTTGAAGTGCATTTGTTTTAGAAAAGTGTGGTTGATTTTTCACGACAATATCAGCCCTGATGCTGGATTGATGCACTTCTATGGCCCTGTCCAGCTCTCCTTGTGAAATGGCCTGGTACTCTCCTCCATCACCAACCAGAAGTAACTGCATGTACCATGAAAGGATTACAATGTATTACCTTTTATGATATTTTGCTTAACAGTATTGATATCAATTCATCATGATCCATTACCCTTACGTGTTATGTCACAACTAATTGCTTACAAAGACAGTTTTACATATGTAAAAATAAAATGCTGGCAATATTGTGTAAAAGATAATTACCCATAATCCTCTTAAAATTGACTGACAGCAAGATTCATCACAAGGAATCATGGGTTGATAAAATTATAATTTTATTCAGAATGATTATTTAGGGTAGTTGTGTGTAAAATATTATAAAAAGCTCACTGCCCCAGAAGTTTGGTATTCAATTCTGGCCTACGCTCTTCTTGCTTTCACTCCATTTTTGTCTCAGAAAAATCATGGTGTTTTGAATCCTATTGTTCTCTTCAGGCTCATACAACCTCATAAGTAAAATAGACTACATGAAATGCTTCATGAAATGTTTTCTTACATTCAATTGAGGTAAAGGTGTACAGTTTGGCACTGTTTGCAAAAGGACGTCAGAACCATGAACTCCAAATATGAAATACAGCTCCGGAAAAAATGAAGAGACCTCTGCCAATTGAATACATCTATTCCTCCTTCAAAACATTCCTTTTCAACTTTTTGGGAAATGAAAGAAAAAGGTGCAATGGTCTCTTCTTTTTTTCCGGAGCTGTATAATTTATCTCGTTGAATATTTCTCTTAAGGTTAAATTGTGTGGCTGGAATGTTCCTTTAAAACAAATTACTAAAATGTTTAAAATAATATGCTGTTGTCGTCACTTAAATCAAAGACCAATTTTTTCCTGCTACTGGGGATTTTCAAATGGGCTTACTTTTCTTCCCTTCCTGTGCTTGCACATATGATTCTCTTAATGAAGACCTTGGTAATAGGGAAGAGTGTGCTAGTAGTTAAGAGTGTTGAATGAGTAAACAAAAGGTCATTATTTCTAATCCCTAATTTGAGAAAGTGAAAAAAGGCATTTTTGTTCTTTTCCTGAACAACACACTTTACTGTAATTGCTCCCAGGTCAATGCTCTAAGAATGTGTTCTTAGCATGCTTATCTTTCAAACAGATTTTAAAATAATGTAGAAAAAAAGCTGTCAACAAGCACTAGTTTTATATCACTGACATCATTAGGATAATTATTCTTTGCCTCACACACACTCACTAACTGCCTCACAATGACATTAGTATACCCAATTTCACAATTTCTAGTGAATATCTTCATGACAGTTTTTCAATTTCTACAATACAGTCCCCTCCAAAAGTGTTGGAACACCAATGCAAATTCCTTTGTTTTTGTTGATAACTAAAGACATTTGGGTTTAAGATCAAAATATGAGTATGAGACAAGAGTTCAGAATTTCAGCTTTCATTTCCTGGTATTCACATCTAGATGTGTTAAACAACATTTCACCGTTTATATTAGACCACAGCATTTTTAGGTGAGCAAAAGTAAAAGAACAAATAATCTTAAAGTAAATAACATTTAATATTTGGTGGCATAACCCTTGCTTGCAATAACTACCTCAAGCCTGCGAACCATCGACATCACCAAACTGTTGAATTCTTCATTTGTGATGCTATTACAGGCTTTTACCGCAGCTTCTTTCAGTTCTTGTTTGTTTTGGGATGTTCAGTCTCCTCTTAAGGAGGTGAAATGCATACTTTATTGGGTTAAGGTGATTGACTTGGCCAGTCTAAAACCTTCTACTTTTTTCCCCTGATGAAATCCTTTGTTTTGTTGGCAGTGGGCTTTGGGTCATTGTCCTGTTGCATGATAAACATCCTCCCGTTTGTTTCAATGCATTTCTCCGTAAATTGGCAGACAAAAGGTTTCTCTACACTTCTGAATTAATTCTGCTGCTACCATCATCAGTTACATCATCAATAAATATTAATGAGCCTGTTCCAGAAGCAGCCATGCACACCCAAGCCATGATATTACCTCCACCATGCTTCAGAGATGAGCTTGTATGCTTCGGATAATAAGCAGTTACTTTCTTTCTCCACACTTTGTTAGAGATTAATCTTGTTCTCATCAGTCCATAAGATTGTGTTCCAGAACCTTTGCGGTTCATCTTTGTACTTGGGAAATTTGTGGTGTTTCCTCTATATTTCTGCTCTCTGAGTCCTCTTCGAACAGTGGATTGTGATACCTTCACTCCTGCACTGTGGAGGTTGTTCGTGATATTGCTTACTAATGTTTTGGGGGTTTTCTTCAGAGCTCTCATGATATTTCTGTCATCAAAAACTGTTGTTTTCCTTGGCCAACCTGTTAGATGTCTGTTGCTCAATACAACAGTAGTTTCTTTTTTTTCCAAATTGTTGTGCTTGCTACGCCCAATGTTTGTCCAATGGATCTGGTCGATTTTCCTTCTTTTCTCAGCTTGACAATGGCTTGCTTTTCTGGCTTTTCTGGTATGTCCTGAGTTGTTGAACACATTTAGATGTGAATACCACAAAATGAAAGCTGAAATTCTGAACACTTGTCTCATACTCATATTTTGATCTTAAACCCAAATGTCTTCAGTGAACAACAAAAACAAATGAACTTGCCTTACTGTTCCAATACTTTTGGAAGGGACTCTATGCAGTACTAATTTAAAGATTGGCAATGCTCAGTATCAAATAATATAAAACGACAAAACCTATGCAGTCCAAAAACTGTTTATGCAGTTAAATGCAGAAGGCCTCAAATGCTAGCAGTAGATATTAAACAATACAAAAGCTCTTCTGCAGCTGAAACATTAATAGATCATTGGTAAGTCATTGACCCCAAAAATGACTTAATATATCCATTCTGTCCTAATTTGCAGTTGAGAACAACAAATGACCACATGGAAGGTACTGCAGATAGAACCACACAGAAACTTTGATCATGCTCCACAAGCTGAATACTCTCTGTTTACAAAGTGCTTGCACACAGACATACTGTACATGTTGGGCACTGATATAAGCACACTGCAGCTGGGCATCAACACTGATACAAAAATAGCATAGCATATGTACTTAACCTCAAGAATCACTGACGTAGCATTCCATTAACTCAGATAATACTGACTGTATTATCTGAGTTAATTATCTGAGTTAATAAAAAGACCACATGTGGTCTTTTTAAATGCAATTTTAAGTCATCACTTCATGTCTGCTTATTTACTGTGTTAAACAAAAATGCTACATGTATTTCCCTGAGCCATCTTGGCCCTTAACATGCTCAATCTAATCATGTGAGCTTTAGGAAACCAACATATTTACATTTGTAGTCAGAATAGTCACATAGAATGGTTTAGAGCCACCTCTTCCTTACCTTCAAAATCAGTCACTGGTCAATTTGTTTACACAAAAGGCATTACCATAGCTTTATTTATACTTAATATTGTCGAAATAGCATAAAAAAATAGGAAATACACCTTTTTAACTGCACTGGACCTTTAACCTTTTAAAAATGTATTGCTGCCATCTTGAAAGCATGCTTCTGTCTAAGAACAGCAGGTGTGGGGAGCATGCAGGCTGACAGGACAAGATTTTTATGACCACAAATTCCTATTGTAGATCAAGTAATGCATAATGGATAATAAATAACAGCCACTGCATCTGCATGAAGAATTTACCACCTTAATGTACGGACTCAGTAAATATGATGAAATAGCAACACCCTTCAGTGCAACTTATCTTTAAAGGACAAAACAGACTTACAAAAAATGCTGGCCGTGCCCAGGATAATGTCATGATATGAACAGTCAATTACTTTCAATGTTCTGTGGTTAGAGGCAGTCGGACGGCAACCCAATTGTTGGTCTGTCTTGTCTTTCAGGTGGAACTTTGGTACAATTCAGGTCAACTTCAAATTGTTTTACATTATTTAACTGGAAACACTTTATTTGAATGTCTGCTTTTAAACTACAAGAAACAAAGATTTGTTTAGCAGTACAATTTAAGTCTACTTTAAATTGTTTGACATTAATTAACTAGAAACACTTTATTTGAATGCCTGCTATTAAACTACAAGAAACAAAAATCTATGTAACTTTGTTACCTTTACAGAGGTTGCCTTATGTTGTTTGTTTACATATGTATCAAATGTCTTTAATAAATATTTTACACATAGATGTTTTACTATACACATGCATGTAGCCAAACAATTATATTATGTATTTACAAGCACATAATGAGCCTTAGTTTACATACACAATATGTCTTTCTCAAATGTATGTTTCATAGTATCTTTGGATGTCTTCATAAGTCCTTTGTGCTATGAAATCTGACATGAAATCCGGCATGTAATTAAGTCACATTGTGCAATAACTTGAGTGAAAATTACATTATACATTATGATTTACAGTTGACTATTGGTTGACAAATGGTTCAGGAGTTTATAAGTAGACCTTCTAATTAAGTATTAGGCTTACCAAAACATGAATATCTTATACCATTAATGCATTGTAAGATGCTATGTTGAATACATCACAAAGCGTTTAAGATCTACCTATGTAGCTGTTGTACTCATTTATTGCCTATGGGATATGAAGGTTTTATGTAGCTAGTTGCGCATAACTAATTAAGCTTGAGTCCTCTCAAACATGGGAGACTTTCTGAGACTCTCGTGCATGTTTGATGCTATACAGCCATTTGATAACACGTGCGTTGCGCTCGACAGCAGATATTCCATAGGGGACTCGCTCTGCCGAGTCCTCGTCCTCTGTCAAGTTGTCGTTGCTGTGCAGCGAACGCTCACAGTCGGAGCTGATCATGCTGGCACTGCGGAAGTTGAGGGAGAGGAGGTCGGAGTTGGCGCGGGTGAAGCTCTCTACCACACCCAGACCCTCCAGCTCTTCAGGGTCCAACCCACAGTAGTTAAAGAATCGCTCCACATCAGCACCCGCCCGGGCATATCGCTCGCTCAGGTCAGATTTTGACCGATTTAGTGATGGCCTCCGCGGGATGGAGACGTGGGGCTTAGGCGGGGGTGGCCCGGAGCCACTGCTAACACCGGGCTTCACGCGGAGGGGCAAGCGCAAGTCTGAAGAGCTGAGGGATAGGTGCAGCAGACCCTCGACAGGTCGTTCTTGGAGGAGGCTGGCGCTCAAGTTCAGGTTGGCCCCGTGCGTGGGAAACACTCGCAACGACTCGGCAAAGGAGCGGCGGTGCAGCTCACTGGAGCGGGAGCGCTGCGGGGCCCAGCTTCCTGCCCCGTGGCCCTGGCCCACCGTGCTCTCTGAACTGTTGAGCAGATTCCGCAGGATCTCTAAATTGAGATTGGCACGTTTGGCTTGGCCCGCCTCGGATTTGCCATTGTTGTTGTTGGATGCTTTGAGAGCAGGGCTGCTGCAGTCTCTTCTGCGACCATGAGCAGAGCCCCCAGGGGGTCCAGGTGGGCTGGGAAGAAGTAGTGCTGCTGTGACAGGCTCCTGCTTGACATTGATCACCTCTTGGCTCTTCACGTACTTGGCCTTGTCTGCCTCTAGCCTTTCCACTGCGCTCATACGATGGGGTTGGTGCTGCTCTGCGGCCTGTCGTCTGAAGTATTCAGGACCCTTGTTGAGAATCCGCAAGGGCACCACGCCAGGTTGAGCCAGGCCAACTGTTGCAACGGGTGCATTGGCATCCATGCCTACACCTTCTGGTTGAAGCATCTCTGTGGGCATACTGGAGAATTTCTTCCCCGCCACAGTTGTGCTGGATTTGGTGGTACTACGCACCACTCACTGCCCTGCCTCAGATTAACAGACATCCAGCCAGTGGAATTCCCTGCTGTTGCTGCAACCTGCCTTTGGCCAGCATCGATAACGGTCACATTTCACCTCCCGGCAGGTAGCACCGGCCCTGTTTTTCTTCCTGTCAATATACAAGTATTAATTAATTTGTCTGTCTTGTTACAGCAAAGACTATCTTCTTCTGTCCATTCTTTCTCCCAAAATTCTAAGTATCTGTCTGTATATCTCTGGATGTGCGCAGTCTTGGTCTGTCTCTTATCAGATGTGGGTAATTTAGCCTGTTTCTCTCTCTCTTTTCTGCTCCCAATCCAGTGAATTCCGCCAAATGCAGAGATGGATGCAGCCTTCTCCCCTGGTCCTTTGTGCTGCTCAGCCCAGGCAACGACCTGAAACACAGTGCAGGCTACACAACCAATCAAGACACAGTAGAATTGACATCACCGTTCTAGCAACAACAGGAAGAGATTGCATGGGAGGTTTGTGGTTGGATGTTAAAACAAACCCTACAAGCTGATTGGTCTATCAGGCACCTAGGGGAGGGCTGGGTAAAGGTGTCTCAGTGACAGCATGTGAGAAAATATTTCAGTGGGGCATTATTGATTTTTCTGAGAGCCTGAGGTTAATAGGATTTTCTCTAGTAGAATGTTTCATCTTAAAATCTACTCAAGTTCATATACAAGCAGGTTTGATGGTAGAACTGGCATTACCAATATATATTCTCAAGAAGAATAACAGTTTACAATTAGTCTGTTGTGTAATGACAATGGTAGGATTCTACACAGTGTATGTTTAAAGGTCATAAACACTAAACTTACTATTGTCAAATGCTTGGAAATGTTTTAAATAAATAAAGAAATCTTATTCTTCTAGCACTGACTTTGCTGAGGACCACATCATTGAATAGGGTGTACAGACAACTACTGGGTTGTGTGGCTGTCCCACCTAGCTATAGATGAATGCCCTAACTGTAAATGGCAGTGGGTTAGACCACCTGCTGAATGATTAAAATGTAAATGTCAACAATTATCCTGGGGCATGTTTAGAACTGACTTAACAGCTTCTGCTATATTTCTCCTGTTGCCAAAGTTAGAGACAATTGATAGTTGAATATCCATCTCAATGTTATTGCAGCCCTTATACATTTCTTTCTGTAACCAAGGTTCTGCATGGAAAATAGCAATGCAGACAGATTAAATGGCTTCCTTAACACCACAGCTAAGTTACCTTAGACCCAAAGCCTTGCATTAGCTCTACAAGTTTGGTCTGCAGGCTTTGAAGCCAGTACGACCACTAACCATCCAGCCAACTTCCCGTCAGCTCTGGGAAGAGAACCAAACAGTTGCCAAAAAACTTGAGGAACATTCAAAGTAAACCCTATGTAGTGCTTGCTACACGAGGATAGACTATTCCAATGACCGCTTCATGTATTTCTTTTGTGTCACCAGTAGATGGCGCCAGCATACCAGAATGGATACCGACCGCTATAGACGCTGAAATTACAATGAAGCATTATGGTGTCTGAAAGAGCACATCAAAACATCTGTGCAGTGCATAGTGAAATATTTAACCAATTAATTTGCAATGATAATTCAAATTTCTGGACAGAATAAGTATCTCAAAGAAGCATTGGCCTTATTGAAAAACAAAGTGCACAATTTCACTAGAGTATATAACTGCAAGATACAGCAGTATATGCCACTCTCCCCTCACTGACAATGCAATCAAATGTCAAACAGCCAGGAATACATAGTCTGAATTCTGAGACTATTAACCAAAATCATTGGTCCGCAAGAAAATTGCTTATGTCAGATCAGGCCATACATTTATCACAAACAAAAATCGATGTTGCATCTTGTATTCTTTATTCTCCTAAACACATCTAAGTCTCAGAAAACAGATGAAACCCAAGCACATGTGGGGCTGTAGCCAATGAGTAGACAAGCAAAACAGTTACTTGTTTGGAGCTCTCGAAAGAGCAAATTAATGGTTTCCCATTGTTCACTTGACCTTCTATTCAATTGCTATGGTAATCATTATCTTCAGACTCAAGATTGGTATCCTTCCTTACAGCAATGGCCAGACAGAAGTGACCCACTACTATTTTCTATATAATATACATTTCAGATTCTTCTATTATAACTCACTAGGTAAAAATATATTTCTTGCTAAAGATATGGTGTAGAGGTTTTAAAACAATTTGGATTGAAGGGACATTTGTAGAATTTTGCTTTATATGTGAACATTTCAATTTACTGAAGAGTGCTTGTCATTACCTTTTAGGCTGGTTTGTGTTGAAAACTAAAATCAACTCTATATTGTATTTGTAGCTCACTGAATGTTTAAAAAAATTTACTTTACCAAAGCATCCAGACAGGTGTGCAAATATTTGTCTCAGGATGAAATGAGAAAGTCAAGAACTGCCCCTTTTTTCCTGTTTAGTTTGTTTGCCAAATTTGATTGTAGGCCTAAAGAGAGCCGTTATGAGAAAAGTGTTACACATTTATGCGGTTTTAGAAAATGTATGCAGCCATACTTTGCCCACCTCTGATTGAACCAATCTGTAATAACAAACACACCCACAACCATTACTATTGTGACAATAAATTCTGTGCATGTTAATTTTCAATACATGACTCGACATAATGTTTTAATAAAACATGGAAGGGAGAGGAAAAAGACTGAACTGTACCAACACAATAGGAACCACTCAGATACCATGGAATAATGCATGCCAAAATGTCTTCATGTTGCCTGGCAACAAACTCACTGTGTTGTGTTTAGCCGTGCTCAAGCTCAAAGATCCATTCAAATTGTTTTGTACATGTCCCTCCCAATTCCCCATCAGGCTGCAACTAACTTGCTGCAAGATAATCTATTATCACGAGTCAGCTCCCTTCAGTGACTGATGCAGTTATTGATTATTGTGACAGATTGACTTGTGGAAATCAATTTTCCAAATTATAGCACATACAGTATGATGCAGTTTGCTTTCATTTGCTCGCTTGCAAACAGTGCTAGTAGCCTCAGTGTAAGGTGCAAGAAACTGTTCAATGTATTTTGTATTTCAAACATCTATTTCCCATCATTGCCTTGCCACATACAGCCTATGTGTAAATATGTTTATCCTCCACTGTACCATCCATCAATGAAATCTAGCAATATTTTTCAAAAACACAAATTGTCATTATCCTTGCTATTATTTTACAATGTTTCATTAGTATTCTGATTCATCGGTATGTATCTATGGCAAGGACAGTGAAGATTATTTGTTCAGGAGATTTTATTTATTACTATCAACAGACCAGTAAATACTGTGTTTGTGAGATTCTTTTCCGGCATGTTCATTTCCACAGAAACATAGCCAACAGATGTTTCCCTCCTACATGGAGGCATATCAAATTACTGACAGTGCCCAATTATGAAAATGTATTTCAACAGACTAGCTGATGAAGCTTACAATTTGCCATTCTGTCTTTGAATGATTTAAATCTGCAAAAATTTGCAAAATATATAAATAATAATACCTGGCGGGACCAGCATAATACCTGGCGGGTCCCCTGGCGGGACCCTGTCTGCAGAAACTGTATTTAGGTAGCGCAAAACATCGAATCCTGTCTGCAAAAATGTTTTGCTGAAATTGCATGAACCTTCTGTATGAAAGTCCTCGCAAAAATCAACCAACCTGCTCTTAACACCTGTTTGACTACAGGAGTACACATCTGTAGAGGATCAGTATTATTTGTAAGGTTTTGTAATGTTTTTGCTCTTGTTCTTTAATGTAGACTGTCGTTGTTCTGATTGTTTTCACCTGTTTAGTGTTTAGTCCTCATTAGCACCCTATTTAGTTTGCCCTATTCTGTTAGCCCTTCGTGGAGTCATTTCATCTTTTTGTGTATGCAGTAATCACCAGTTTATGTTTTGCCTGCCTGCTGTTTTCCTACCATTTTATTGTTGATGACCAGCCTCAGTTTCATAATTAAACCTTTTTTGTTCAAGTCCTTGCCTGGTGTCCTTCTTACCAGAAATGTGACATTCTTAAGTTGAAGTGTAATGAAAGATGTGATTTGGAAGGTTTGTGAAGGTGCCGTATTGTCTGGTGTCTCAACTAAGTGGGACATACTAATCTCACACCAATGGGCCTATTTGCATCCTGAAAGGAACAATCATGCGCAGTGGAGGTCAAAGTCGCCCCATCTGCTCAGAAGAACAAGGTGTGAGGATGGACAAATCCACAAAAGTTTGAAATATGACTTTTGTTGGAGTAACTGCACTGATGTTTGGTCAAAGAGTCAAACAAAAATGCCAAACAATGGCCCAGATGACAACATAGAGAAAGGTACACTACACACACTGAAGAAGGCACAGTGCCCATTTTCTACAATCCTTCCTTGCGATCAAATATTTCACTCTAAAACAAAGAGAGGAAATATGAGGAGGAAGACGACAAAAACACACCAGCAAGAATGATGCATTGATAGAGAGACAAGACAAATGGGACCAACCGCACACACAGATAGAAGTGAGAGGGCCGTAGAACAAATCTACAACATGGACTTCAAGGATCCAGCAATGCTGAGCCAAGTGTCTAAAGTTCTTTTCGGGGCTCCACCTATGCGACCTGTGGAGAGCTCCATATACACGACATCCAGATAGGAAAGGGTCCAAGTACGAATAGACGAGTCATGAGGTGGTTCCCAACAAGTTGCAATCATTCTCTTGGCCACTGTAAGTCCAGCAAAAACAGCACGTCTTTGAGTTTTAGAGAGCTGGAGGGCTGACAGATAATTCAGAATCAAGACATTAACTGGTACAGAATCATTCATCAGATCAGATATTTTGGATGCAATGTTGTTCCAGAACTCACCAACAGGAGGGCAATCCCATATCATGTGAAGATATGTACCTCAAGATTTTAGTGGGCAAAGCGTGCATAAAGGAATGTTAGGTATTGTCCTATGAATGAAATTGTAGTGAATCTGCTGATTGTCTGGATTGCGTGATACCTCTGGAATGTTGGACCATACATCATGCCAGTCAAGATCGATCAGTCCCGGGCAATTGCACACCCAGATCCTCTCAATAGGAAGGCCAGAGCGGCCAGACATCACCAAGAACTAATAATGCCTCGATACCATACCACAGGTTTTTGGCTGCACAGTGAATAACTTCCCGAGAGGATGGATGGGCAATACCCTCTGCTTGAGTGCTGATCTTAATTGGAGGTAAAAGAAAAAAGAGAAATGTGGTAGATTGAATGTGTTTTGTAAGTCAGAAAAGGGTAACAAGCCAATCTCGCTAAAGATGTCTTTTAGACAATAAACCCCCATCTGTTCCAAATGTGGAGCCATTATAGGCCTCCCACCAATAGTGGAGAAAGTGTGTGCCAGTTACAAGGTACAGTGGGGCAAAAAGTATTTAGTCAGCCACCAATTGTGCAAGTTCTCCCACTTAAAAAGACGTGATTTTCCTCATAGGTACACTTCAACTAATTGAGACCAAATTAGAAAAAAAATCCAGAGAATCACATTGTAGGATTTTTAATGAATTTATTGGTAAATTCCTCAGCAAAATAAGTATTTGGTTACCTACAAAAAAGCAAGATTTCTGGCTCTCACAGACCTGTAACTTATTCTTTAAGAGGCTCCTCTGTCCTCCACTCGTTACCTGTATTAATGGCACCTGTTTGCACTTGTTATCAGTATAAAAGACACCTGTCCACAACCTCAAACAGTCACATTCCAAACTCCACTATGGCCAAGACCAAAGAGCTGTCAAAGGATACCAGAAACAAAATTGTAGACCTGCACCAGGCTGGGAAGCGTGAATCTGGGTCAAAATGATCACAAGAACAGTGAGCAAAAATCCCTGAACCACACAGGGGGACATAGTGAATGACCTGCAGAGAGCTGGGGCCAAAGTAACAAAGGCTACCATCAGTAACACACTACGCCGCCAGGAACTCAAATCCTGCAGTGCCAGACGTGTCCCCATGCTTAAGCCAGTACATGTCCAGGCCCGCTTGAGGTTTGCTTGAGAGCATTTGGGTGATCCAGAAGAGCATTGGGAGAATGTCATATGGTCAGATGAACCCAAAATAGAACTTTTTGGTAAAAACTCAACTTGTCGTGTTTGGTGGAGAAAGAATGCAGAGTTGCATCCAAAGAACACCATACCTACTGTGAAGCATGGGGGTGGAAACAACATGCTTTGGGGCTGTTTTTCTGCAAAGGGACCAGGACGACTGATCCGTGAAAAGAAAAGAATGAATGGGGCCATGTATAGTGAGATTTTGAGTGAAAACCTCCTTCCATCAGCAAGGATATTGAAGATGAAACATGACTGGGTCTTTCAGCATGACAATGATCCCAAACACACCGCACGGGCAACGAAGGAGTGGCTTCGTAGCATTTTCTAGGGTACGCCAACGAACAGACATATCTGGGTTGAACCAGGTAAGGAGGGGTCTTAACACAAAGGACCAAGAATAATGTTTGAAGTTGGGAACTGAGGCCACATCCTCCTTCCTCCTCTGTAGAGTAGACATCTTAAATTCTTAAATTGCGGCCATTTTCCTTTCCAGAAAAACTTAGATGCTGCTGATAGTAATTCATGCCAATAAACCAGAAGGAGGGGAAAGGGGAACCATAGAGCTCACAAAATGTATCCTGGTCAAAAAAAATATTTTAACCACAGATATACGGGCTTGGATAGAACTAGGGAGACCCGGCCATTTTTCCATCTCTCAAAACATTGTCCATAGCAACAGAATAGTTGTGCTTAACAATCTGGTTTATCCAAGGTAAAACCTCAACGCCTAAATATTTAAACTGCCTAACAATGCGGATGTTAGCAGGGATGATTGAATTGCGAGTAGGATCATTTAAATGAAGCAGTGCAAACTTTCATCAGTTTATTTTAAAGCCTGATAAGCGTCCATACTAAGCGTCACATAATGATAGAAGGTGAGACAGAGTGGTTATCTAAAAAAAAACATAGTCCGCAAATAGTGAGATGTGATGCTGTGTATTATCGGTGACACCATAATCAATTGGCAAATAGCTTGAGCTCCTGCTCCTGGAGGCACACTGCCCTGCATGTTTTAGATCTCTCCCAGCCCTAACACACCTGATGTACCTCATCAAGGACTTGATAATGAGCTAATTATTTGAATCAGGTGTGATAGATAGGGAAGTGTTTCCCAATAGATAGGTTGGGAAACACTGCTCTAGAGCCTCTGGCTCAGGCTATTTGCCAATTGATTATGGTGTCACCGATATATACTTATCTTTTTTCAAGAGTAAAGAGATCAAGGCCTTGAAAACTTGCCCTTCTTAATGGAGAAATAAATCATGCCAAGAAGGAATTGTTACCAGAAAGTTGCGTACAATTCCAGGGGGATCCCATCAAAGCTGGGTGACTTCCCCTTTTGCATATTCTGTACTGCAAATCTTAATTCCTCTAAAGTTAGCTGAATCCTCTGCTGATAATTGAGGAACGTCAAGCTGATTCGGCCAGCTGTCACAGTGGGCTTTATCCAAAGTAAAATCAAAGTCATACAAATTGTAATAAAAAGTCTGGAAGGATGTATTTATTTAGACATGGTCACTTCTAATATTACCATCTGAAGATTTAATAGCGGGGGAATATCTGCAAAATTTTCACAGGAGCTTATTCTCATGGCAAGTAAATGACTAGGTCAGGTACCCTGGAAGTAATAGCGCTGTCTTGTTCTATGAATAAGAAATTCTGATTTCTGGTCCAAAATGTTGTTTATTTCCTTCTTGACTAGAGATCGTTCTAAAGCAATTTGGTCAATAAAATTAGTTTGCAACAAGTCTATCCTGGTGAATTTAGCTTCACGGTTCTGTAGTTCAAGTGATCTAGCTTTGCCCGCATTAGAGCAGAATAGTATGGCATTGCTCCTAATAAAACCTTTTATCGTTTCCCATAGTATCCTGGAATCTTCTTCAGAGGCAACATTAATGTCTGCAAATATCTGTAATTCTGCTATGAAATGGGTTTTGTAGGAATCATTTTTCAATAAAGAAGTATTAATGCGCCATCTAGCAGGACATTCAGACATTCAGACATTGCCATTGGAAGTAGCACTGCTTTATCAATTGAATGAAACAATTGAGGAAATGCAAAAAGAAAATCAATTCTGGAGAGATTTATGTCTACCTGAGAAAAAATGATCTTTACAGGTGGGATTAACTGCACGCAAAATATCTATAAGACTGAAGCTGCTGGCCCATGACTTCGTGGCTTGCGCCTGAACCCACAGTGACCTTTGCATTGGAGCAATCAATATTTGGGTCCCACACAGCATTGATTTCCGCACCAACAACAAAAGAGCAGTCCGTTAACTCCAGCATTTGATTAGTGAGTGTCCCATGGAAACTGCCTTGAAAAGTATTAGGCGCATAAGCTGACAAGTGCAATTGTCCTGAAACTATACTCTATACTAAATTCTGCCTGTATTGTCTGACCAAGAGGTTAAAACTTCAAGCGGAAGATTCAGTTTGACAATAATGGCCACTTCTTTTGTTTTTGAGCTTGCGAGGAGAATGCAATTGTATGATAGAATCTGTTGGCCAAGCACAGGCGGAGATTGCCGCACAGCCTCTAGGATCGCCTGCCTGGTTGTGTAACGGAGGACGTGGAAAACCAACGTGTGATCAGTAGTGGTGTTCTTCTTTGGAATATCACTGTAAATTCTGTGGACTCGTGTTATTTCTTTGCATCTGCCAATTTCGGGAGCCACTTAGGAAGAGAGCGAGAGAGATGCTGAACAGCCTTAGAGCCTTCTAGCCCCTCTTTCCTCCCAACTATGTGGATGTTGCATCTTTAGTTTCTGTCCTCCATATTTACTAGCCTCACCTCCAGCTCTTCAAAAGCATGGCCATGGCTATCAAGAGTACTTGAGTTGCTGTCCAAAGAAGTTTTTAAATTATCCACATCAGATCTGATAGTGCCAGGGCCTGCAGTCAGAGATGCTAGTTGGGCATGGATGGCAGTTTGCTTCCCATCGTTGTTCATTACCACCTGTGTTCATCAGACCACTCTTCTTTGCAAAAGCGCTTCAAATCTGTCAGATTGCAAGGACATCTCCTGTGCACAGTCCACATTAGATTACCCCACAGATATTCAATTGGATTCAGGTCTGGACTCTGGCCGGGCCATTCCAAAACGTTAATCTTCTTCTGGTGAAGCCATGCTTTTGTGGATTTGGATGTGTACTTTGGGTCATTGTTGTGCTGAAAGATGAACTACCTCTTCATCATCAGCTTTCTAACAAACACCTGAAGGTTTTGTGCCAAAATTGCCTAGTATTAAGAACTTTTCATAATTCCTTCCACCCTGACTAAGGCCATGCTCCACTGTGGGTATGGTGTTCTTTGGGTGATGTGCATTGTTATTTTTGTGCCAAATATACCTTTTGGAATTATGGCCATAAAGTTACACCTTGGTTTCATCAGACCATAACACATATTCTCAAATGTTTTTTGAGAGACTTAATGTTTGTTTTTGCATACATAACCCGGGCTTGGATGTTTTTTGTAAAAAAAGGCCTCCGTCTTGCCACCCACCCCACAGCCCATTCATATGAAAATTGTTGTCACATGTAGCACACAGCCAGTACTTGACAGAAGTTCCTGCAGCTCCTTCAAACAAGCTGTCTCTTATCTTTTCATACATTTTGGAGGGACGTCCAGTAACTGGTAATGTCTCTGTCATGCCATATTTTCTCAATTTCATGATGACTGTCTTCACTGTGTTCCATGTGTATCTAATGCTTTGGAAATTATTTTGTAGCGTTCTCCTAACTGATATCTTTCAACACCAAGATCCCTCTGATTATTTGGAAGCTTTCTGTGGACCATGGCATTTGCTCTGAGATGCCACTAAGAAAATGTCAGGAAAATCCTAGAACAGCTGAACTTTATTTGTGATCAGTCACTTTAAATGATGGCAGGTGTGTAATGACTTCTATTTAACATGAGATTGAATGTGATGGGTTCATTCTGAACCCAGCCACATCCCCAGTAATAAGAGGGTGTGCACACTTATGCAACCAGGTTATTGTAAGGTTTTAATTTTTCATTTCCCCCCCTCGAAGATTTCAGTTTGTTTTCAATTGAATTGTTCACATTATAGGTCACATTAAAAGTGGAAAAATTCTGACATGCTTTATTTTTGTCTCATTCGTTGACATAGCAAAAACCTGGCATTTTAACTAGGGGTGTGTAGACCTTTCATATCCACCGTAGGCGCATACGCATACTGAAATCGAAGTGGCCAGACTGATCATCCCTGAGTTCCGGGTTGCTACACAGTCCCTTGTCTTCTGGACTTGACTGATGAGGAGCACTGAGGATAACGTGGGCCGTGAAACACATGATCTTTGGCTTGTGATGAAAGATAAGTTACCTTTTCTAAGAAACTTCCAACATATCATGGTTGCGTATGGTTAAAAACAATATGGAGTCAGATTATTAGATATTAAATTATCATGTAGGTCATATATTCTCATTCTGCACTAATTCTTCCTTACCAGTCCACTCAATTGCATTTGAAGGGGTTTGCCTTTTATCCCCCATACTACAATGTTACAATTTAATTAATGTTATTGTGAAATACAGTATAAACATATATGCACACCACTTTTTTCAGGTGGTATATATATTTAAAGCGGAGCACCACATTAAATGAAACAAGCTATTAAGGTAATAAAAAAAAGGAAAAAGTCAAATTCACAGAGAGAGTAGGATGACTGTAACACAAAAGAATATTACAGAAACATGTTAAGTCTATTATGGCAAAAATAATGGGAAATGGGCTTGTGTACATTTTGAAATGTTAAAAGGGAAAAGAGAGCTCATTGCAGTAATCATTGCTGAATATTGCCTAATGCTTATTTTCATGATAATTATGGAACAGGAAAACCTCTTTTTGTACAGAGTGAACTCTACAAAAGGCCTACAAACCAATTATGACTACTCCAAAGGGAGGACATAAGGGTTAACCAAATTGATTCTCATGCTTACATGAGGTCCTAGGTAGATCAATCTTCTAGTCTGGATATGTTCAGTCATATTAGTTTAACAAAGTAGAGGAGGATTATTTTCTCCACAAAGGGAGATGGTCCAGTCTTTCAATCCAAGGTTATTTCGACATCCCATCTAAAATTAGAAGAGAGGATCTGCAAATATCAAGCATGGGCAAGGTTGCTCTTCGGGTATCCTCTAATTGGTTGCTCTGCAGCTATTTAGGTTCTTATTTTTTCTTCCGAGTTTCATGATATTGAATTTGTAATGAAGGCCAAGTATCATCACATAATCTTTTAGTTAACTTGGGACTGTCATTGTCGAGATATGTGACTTCCAAAGCTCATCCAATGCAGTACTGGTTCTTATGCTTACTCAACCAGAAAGTATTGACTAGTGGTGCTCAATCCTGGACCTGGAGAGCTTCCATTCTGTAGGTTTTCACTCCAACTCTAATTTTGCACATCTAACAACGAGCAGGATGTAAAGCAACGTCAGGTTTGTCACAACTGGGGTTGAAGAAAACCCAAAGCTTTAAGATGATCGTAAGATGCATGTAAATGCCTCGTTTATTTTATCAGTGCAATTCCCAGAAGCATTGTTACTGTGGCACATAACATCGCTTGTTAATTCACGAGTGCCCCGGACCACTCGTCAGTCCATTGTAACAGGCACTTTACTGTTTTTGTGAAGTAGTGCCTCCCTCAACAAGCGAGGAGTGATCAGCTAATATTAAGGCAACAGAATGAATACAACTTCTCAAAGCAGTTTTGATTTAGACCAATTTATTTAGACAAATTATAAGTGTGTGGGTGGATGTGAATGTAATTGAATGCATTTGTCCATGCAGGATAAAGAAAAACCTATGTAAAAAAAGAAATAATTAAGAAGCATTCAAAATTAACATTCTCAAGACTGAAACCCTGCATCGTAGGTTACTGGTAGGCTACTGTCTTTGAGGGATTGGTGCTGGTGCATCTACATCGTCAAGAAGAACATCGATTTTTTTCAGCTCTAAATGCTTGTTTTCTCTTCTTATTTTTTTTTCGAGGAATTTGAATGGCTTTTTCCAACAATGCTTTATATTCCCAGTAAGCCAATTATGTGTTGATTGCTATGTGAAGTAACACATTTTATATAGCTACCAGAGGAATTGATGTATAATTTGATATCCATAGCTCCAATTTCCGGAGATATGATATTGATCGGCTAAAATCCACCACATCGGTTGGATTTAATGTTCTGTCCACCCTAAATTTCACTACTTCTTCTAGTTTTACATGTTCTTATCGAGGCCAAAGTAGTATTTGAATACATCGCCAGTGATATTATATGCTTCTGATAAGTAATCAAGCTCGGTCAAAATGTAAAAGGCTATATTTTAAGACATAATAATGAACTAATTCCATTCCAAACCCCAAACATGGCCTAGTTACATTTCAAACTGCAGTAACGTAGCACTTGCGATACACTTTATTAAGAGCAACGTTGGTGGGGGTTTTGGAAATAGATGGAAGTCCGTCGTAACAGAGTCCATCTTAAGGCTACGTGCATCGATAAACCGTCGTAATTGCCACGTTATTGGGAAACCGGGCCAAGGATTGAGCTCCCCTGGCTCTAGACCGTGATCTTTCCACACCATGAGGAATGCATTCTACTTTGACTGAGCTCATAGGCTCCTAAACAATGATGCAAGGCAACCATATCCAATAACCACGCCCTGATAGTGCTGGCAAATTGCACCAAGCTCTGCGAGACCCCTGGAATAATCCACAAACAGGATTTGAACCCTGGTCTGGCAATGGCACAGCTGTAAAGAAGTGATTTCGTACCACTGCTCTGTTCAGGTGCCACAATAATGTTCTGTACTCACACAACATAGTTTGTCTTCATTGTGTTTCCTTCGAGATGAAGAAGCCATGTCACTTCCCAGTCACTCTGTTCCTCAAAGGGACATCAGGTTTTGTGGACAGTTCTCAGAATACATTCATGTTTTTTTTTAAAAGGGAATGATACAATCCTTATTTTGATGAGTTAAACAACCTATATTCTTGGTTTAAAAGCCCTTTCATAGACTGGATAGTGGTGCATCCATTTGGCCAGCTGAATTGACAAATTACTGTCTCAAGCAAATCCTTTGAAGTGTATGATGGAATGAGATGGGTGTATCATTTAATTCCATGTTTTATAAGGAGTAAGCAATAGGTAGTTGGGTCACGTCTTGCTTTAAAGGGAGGTTGGCCGAAGTGTATTCTGTTTAAGTCATTATGACAAAAAAAATTGAACTTTCTGGTCACTTTGTTGATTGGCTGGAATAAATTTTTTCATGCACATTTTTCTCCTTTCGCCTACTTACAACAGATAAAAACACAACAGCTTGTTAGTATATTTGTATTGGTGGTTCTTTAGTTAGCAGCAACATAACTAAAATCTAGCTAGCTAGACTGTGTATCATTCCACCCAAGACCTGACGACTTACTAATAACAAATATTTAATTGACAAGATGAGCATTACTACACAATATATATATATTTTACAAATAACAGGTATAATAAACCTTCAAGCATCTACTAAAGACTCATCTCTTCAGCCTGGTCTATGATTAAGTGTAGTCTGGCGCAGGGGCGTGAAGGTGACCAGAAAGGCCTGATACTGTCCACCCTTGCTGTCTTGCCAGGTGGGCTCTCATCGCCACTGGGATGCCCTCTCTCCAATGCCATTCGGGGGTGGAGTCACTGGCTTGTTGTTGTCTCTCTGTTGCGCACTTGTGCATTTGGGCTGTGCTCTGCTGGCAATACTCAGCCCTCATTCAGGATGGTTGCGGTTGGTGGTTGTCCCTTTAGTTGAGGCTTGGCAATTTTGGTGGATTGATTTCCTGCCTGTTGGGCCCTGTCCGGGGCCTCCTCCAGATAGGGCCACAGTGTCACTGGACCCCCCGTCTCAGCCCCAATGTCTTACGCTGTTATATTATTGTGCTGGGGGAGTAGAGTCTTAATTTTCCCTGTTTTCTGTCATTTTAAACTTAGGAGGACATGAGGTCTTAACCCACACCTGTGGAGTACCATGCTTGACTCGTTGCCATCCCTGTCCAGAGTCTTCCTGGCTGTGTTGCAGATCAGGAAAATGCCTAATGATTTCAGCTGCCACTCTGCTAACCCCCCCTCCGTCCTTGTCCATCCGGTTTTGCCTCCGATCTGGACTAGGTTTAAATTAATTCTGGGCTTAGCCCACATGCATTGCCATATATATATTTTTTTACTCTTAATATGTTCACCCGGCACAGCCAGAAGAGGACTGGTCACCCCTCCGAGCTTGGTTCCTCTGTAGGTTTCTTCCTAAATTTGGCCCTCTTAGGGAGTTTTTCCTTGCCACTCAAGTTCATCACTATTGTTGTTTGCTCCCTGGGGTTAAGGCCGGGTACTTTGTGAAAGCACTTTGTGACAACTGCTGATGTAAAAAGGGCTTTATAAAATACATTTGATTGATTGATTGATTGATATAATATTCTTTATTTGCAAGCATCTTTTCTGCTACACAGATTAATAATAGAAACACAGTATTATTTATTTTTGCAATTTATTTTGTTTTCTTTTCTACATTACTGTACACTTGACTCTGGAAAGCAAATGCCTATTCAAACATAAAAAAATGAGTTTTGAGTTTGTACTTTAATGATTTTTCCTTGTTGTTGCTATGGCATTAATATCTTGAACAAAATATGTAACTAGTACTCAAGTACTTTTTTGACCAAGTGCACTTTTACTCTTACTTGAGTCGTTTTTTCAGGTGGTACTTCAACTTTTACTTGAGCACAGATTTTCAGTATACTCTATGCACAACTAACAACTTTTATGCAAAAAAAAACAACATTTGTTAAAAAAATTGATCTATTTTGGTCAATGCTTAGTATTCTGTGGAAGTGTTACTGGTGAAGGAACTGACTACACTTCTATGTCTATTTACACATTCAAGGATTTTTCATTATTTACGATAGACATGTAAACCTATGTACTTAATTTCTATTCTAGTAGGCTGTCACTGGAAGGTTTATGATTAAGAGATGTTTCTGTTTGGCGCAAATGCAGAGACAAAAGTGTTGCTTTTAATTGCATAGCTTGCGTGATTCTTGAGATAACATTGCTGTGTCATAGGAAGAGACCCAAGGATTGATAAGGTGTCTTTTTTACAGGACTGGTTTTGTTTTCCTCAGGTTAGTTGACCAAACCCCACTACTTTAGTTTTAGGATATAATCAGAGTGAGGGTTTAAAGAAGCTCTCTTGTATGTACCTTTCCTCCTGTCTGCATCTTCAATGTCCGGAGAACATTCCATCTTTGATACTTGTCCTGTAATTGTAATAATCTCTTTATGTATTACATTATTTGTTACACTAAGTCATTGACTTTATTGAATGAATCCAAATCCCAATTTTGTTGCTACATTGGATTGAGAGTGGATACAATTTTTATATTGAGTTCCGCTTTGGAAAACTACCTTGGAATTTGGATAAATTCCGATTATAGAAACGAATCATGTCTGTTACATAGATATTGAATTGTGCAAGCAACTTTTATGTCTCTACTAGATCCTTGTGATGTCCTTTATATGGTTATCTACTTCTGTATGCAGTTTCCCATTCAGCATTATGTTTTACCATCGGTGCAAATCTCCTCACAGATCATTGTCTTTTAAATACTTCAGTTGGCTGGGACTCTGACCTCCAGAAGGGTCAAGGCATTGGTTTATGTTTGTCTATATTGCTGTCATGCAAAATCTTCCTCAAAATGATTATCTAACCTCTAACATTTGGTGAAAACAGCAATTATAAAACATACTCCCAAGAATTGCTAGTCTCTGGAGACACAGCAGACTTATTCAGAACGTGGTATAACTGCTTCTGTACAAATACAGTAAATACGTGGTACAATTGTACAAATACAGTAATGCAGGGGTGAGATTTGAAAAAGATGTGCTCACAGTTGATTTCTCTATATGAACAAAGGTAAAATAGAAAATATTGTTCTAGGACATAGCTAAAAAAAATTACTAACACATTTGAAATAATTGCCATGCTCATAACTCGTATCTACATGTGATTATGTTATGTATAACTACACAGCCAATCACACTATTTTCAAACTATCTTGATCTATCGATATAAATGGTTTAGGGCATGGTTATTTAAGCAGCTTTCTAACAACAATATACTTTTCACACATTTTGGGTATACCCTTAGAGCCAGGTAGCAACACAGTGGACTTACTGAAATAATACATTTAATTTCTTGTTAAAACTGTTGTTGGCAAATCCAAGACAATTCAAATGTGTAATAACTAAACATTATATATATGCTAGTTAACCAAGATAATGAGTAATAACATCAGCATGTACACTTATGGAATAATCATAATAAGTGTAAATATAGTTGCATAGCAAAAATGGACGGGTTCCTCCAATATAGTGAGTATAGGAAAATGGTCTGGTAGGGTACACTCTAACTGTACACTTCTGTATAGTCATATAGACCTCTGACTCAACAGTCCACTGTCTAAGATGTGTGTGCCTGTGTATGTGTCAAAGGGAAGGACAGCATATAAGTATATTGAGTATATACAAAGTACTGCCATTGTGTCAATATGCTAAGTAAAATAAAATATTCAAGTAAGGGACATTTGTGTCCAAATGAGTGTGTGTGGTCATATAGACCTCCAAGCCAACAGATTACTGCCTATGACAATAGACAGGCAAGCATTGAGAGTGAAAAAGGCAGTGGTTAGGCAGTGCTACGTCTTAGGGAAGTTAGGGAAATAAGTATTTGATCCCCTGCTGATTTCGTACGTTTACCTACTGACAAATAAATGATCAGTCTATAATTGTAATGGTAGGTTTATTTGAACAAGGTGAGACAGAATAACAACACAAAATATATGTCATAGCGTCCGGTGTAGGAGGACAGAATAGCAGAGGCAGAACGGCTGTTTTGAAAATAATCCATAGTTTTAATTAAGAAAGAAAACAAACAAACTTACAACTTAGAACAGACACTAAGACGGGTGACAAGTATAGCCTACGGCTGACAACCAAAATAAACCACAACTACTGTGCACAAACATTCAACATAAGTAGG